>CM076980.1:49672832-49736901 GCA_039105355.1 Benthosema pterotum | reverse complement strand
AGCAGACGACCCGGGTTCGATTCCCAGCCAAGTCGCCATGTGTCATTGCATTTTTGTTTCCCTTGTATGTTGTTGCTCAGGAATTAGTTGGACACCTTACCACTGGCATTACATGCCTTGGTGGTGTAGTGGTGAGACTGCCTGCCTTTCAAGCAGACGACCCGGGTTCGATTCCCAGCCAAGTCGCCATGTGTCATTGCATTGCACTTTTGTTTCCCTTGTATGTTGTTGCTCAGGAATTAGTTGGACACCTTACCACTGGCATTACATGCCTTGGTGGTGTAGTGGTGAGACTGCCTGCCTTTCAAGCAGACGACCCGGGTTCGATTCCCAGCCAAGTCGCCATGTGTCATTGCATTGCACTTTTGTTTCCCTTGTATGTTGTTGCTCAGGAATTAGTTGGACACCTTACCACTGGCATTACATGCCTTGGTGGTGTAGTGGTGAGACTGCCTGCCTTTCAAGCAGACGACCCGGGTTCGATTCCCAGCCAAGTCGCCATGTGTCATTGCATTGCACTTTTGTTTCCCTTGTATGTTGTTGCTCAGGAATTAGTTGGACACCTTACCACTGGCATTACATGCCTTGGTGGTGTAGTGGTGAGACTGCCTGCCTTTCAAGCAGACGACCCGGGTTCGATTCCCAGCCAAGTCGCCATGTGTCATTGCATTGCACTTTTGTTTCCCTTGTATGTTGTTGCTCAGGAATTAGTTGGACACCTTACCACTGGCATTACATGCCTTGGTGGTGTAGTGGTGAGACTGCCTGCCTTTCAAGCAGACGACCCGGGTTCGATTCCCAGCCAAGTCGCCATGTGTCATTGCATTGCACTTTTGTTTCCCTTGTATGTTGTTGCTCAGGAATTAGTTGGACACCTTACCACTGGCATTACATGCCTTGGTGGTGTAGTGGTGAGACTGCCTGCCTTTCAAGCAGACGACCCGGGTTCGATTCCCAGCCAAGTCGCCATGTGTCATTGCATTGCACTTTTGTTTCCCTTGTATGTTGTTGCTCAGGAATTAGTTGGACACCTTACCACTGGCATTACATGCCTTGGTGGTGTAGTGGTGAGACTGCCTGCCTTTCAAGCAGACGACCCGGGTTCGATTCCCAGCCAAGTCGCCATGTGTCATTGCATTGCACTTTTGTTTCCCTTGTATGTTGTTGCTCAGGAATTAGTTGGACACCTTACCACTGGCATTACATGCCTTGGTGGTGTAGTGGTGAGACTGCCTGCCTTTCAAGCAGACGACCCGGGTTCGATTCCCAGCCAAGTCGCCATGTGTCATTGCATTGCACTTTTGTTTCCCTTGTATGTTGTTGCTCAGGAATTAGTTGGACACCTTACCACTGGCATTACATGCCTTGGTGGTGTAGTGGTGAGACTGCCTGCCTTTCAAGCAGACGACCCGGGTTCGATTCCCAGCCAAGTCGCCATGTGTCATTGCATTGCACTTTTGTTTCCCTTGTATGTTGTTGCTCAGGAATTAGTTGGACACCTTACCACTGGCATTACATGCCTTGGTGGTGTAGTGGTGAGACTGCCTGCCTTTCAAGCAGACGACCCGGGTTCGATTCCCAGCCAAGTCGCCATGTGTCATTGCATTGCACTTTTGTTTCCCTTGTATGTTGTTGCTCAGGAATTAGTTGGACACCTTACCACTGGCATTACATGCCTTGGTGGTGTAGTGGTGAGACTGCCTGCCTTTCAAGCAGACGACCCGGGTTCGATTCCCAGCCAAGTCGCCATGTGTCATTGCATTGCACTTTTGTTTCCCTTGTATGTTGTTGCTCAGGAATTAGTTGGACACCTTACCACTGGCATTACATGCCTTGGTGGTGTAGTGGTGAGACTGCCTGCCTTTCAAGCAGACGACCCGGGTTCGATTCCCAGCCAAGTCGCCATGTGTCATTGCATTGCACTTTTGTTTCCCTTGTATGTTGTTGCTCAGGAATTAGTTGGACACCTTACCACTGGCATTACATGCCTTGGTGGTGTAGTGGTGAGACTGCCTGCCTTTCAAGCAGACGACCCGGGTTCGATTCCCAGCCAAGTCGCCATGTGTCATTGCATTGCACTTTTGTTTCCCTTGTATGTTGTTGCTCAGGAATTAGTTGGACACCTTACCACTGGCATTACATGCCTTGGTGGTGTAGTGGTGAGACTGCCTGCCTTTCAAGCAGACGACCCGGGTTCGATTCCCAGCCAAGTCGCCATGTGTCATTGCATTGCACTTTTGTTTCCCTTGTATGTTGTTGCTCAGGAATTAGTTGGACACCTTACCACTGGCATTACATGCCTTGGTGGTGTAGTGGTGAGACTGCCTGCCTTTCAAGCAGACGACCCGGGTTCGATTCCCAGCCAAGTCGCCATGTGTCATTGCATTGCACTTTTGTTTCCCTTGTATGTTGTTGCTCAGGAATTAGTTGGACACCTTACCACTGGCATTACATGCCTTGGTGGTGTAGTGGTGAGACTGCCTGCCTTTCAAGCAGACGACCCGGGTTCGATTCCCAGCCAAGTCGCCATGTGTCATTGCATTGCACTTTTGTTTCCCTTGTATGTTGTTGCTCAGGAATTAGTTGGACACCTTACCACTGGCATTACATGCCTTGGTGGTGTAGTGGTGAGACTGCCTGCCTTTCAAGCAGACGACCCGGGTTCGATTCCCAGCCAAGTCGCCATGTGTCATTGCATTGCACTTTTGTTTCCCTTGTATGTTGTTGCTCAGGAATTAGTTGGACACCTTACCACTGGCATTACATGCCTTGGTGGTGTAGTGGTGAGACTGCCTGCCTTTCAAGCAGACGACCCGGGTTCGATTCCCAGCCAAGTCGCCATGTGTCATTGCATTGCACTTTTGTTTCCCTTGTATGTTGTTGCTCAGGAATTAGTTGGACACCTTACCACTGGCATTACATGCCTTGGTGGTGTAGTGGTGAGACTGCCTGCCTTTCAAGCAGACGACCCGGGTTCGATTCCCAGCCAAGTCGCCATGTGTCATTGCATTGCACTTTTGTTTCCCTTGTATGTTGTTGCTCAGGAATTAGTTGGACACCTTACCACTGGCATTACATGCCTTGGTGGTGTAGTGGTGAGACTGCCTGCCTTTCAAGCAGACGACCCGGGTTCGATTCCCAGCCAAGTCGCCATGTGTCATTGCATTGCACTTTTGTTTCCCTTGTATGTTGTTGCTCAGGAATTAGTTGGACACCTTACCACTGGCATTACATGCCTTGGTGGTGTAGTGGTGAGACTGCCTGCCTTTCAAGCAGACGACCCGGGTTCGATTCCCAGCCAAGTCGCCATGTGTCATTGCATTGCACTTTTGTTTCCCTTGTATGTTGTTGCTCAGGAATTAGTTGGACACCTTACCACTGGCATTACATGCCTTGGTGGTGTAGTGGTGAGACTGCCTGCCTTTCAAGCAGACGACCCGGGTTCGATTCCCAGCCAAGTCGCCATGTGTCATTGCATTGCACTTTTGTTTCCCTTGTATGTTGTTGCTCAGGAATTAGTTGGACACCTTACCACTGGCATTACATGCCTTGGTGGTGTAGTGGTGAGACTGCCTGCCTTTCAAGCAGACGACCCGGGTTCGATTCCCAGCCAAGTCGCCATGTGTCATTGCATTGCACTTTTGTTTCCCTTGTATGTTGTTGCTCAGGAATTAGTTGGACACCTTACCACTGGCATTACATGCCTTGGTGGTGTAGTGGTGAGACTGCCTGCCTTTCAAGCAGACGACCCGGGTTCGATTCCCAGCCAAGTCGCCATGTGTCATTGCATTGCACTTTTGTTTCCCTTGTATGTTGTTGCTCAGGAATTAGTTGGACACCTTACCACTGGCATTACATGCCTTGGTGGTGTAGTGGTGAGACTGCCTGCCTTTCAAGCAGACGACCCGGGTTCGATTCCCAGCCAAGTCGCCATGTGTCATTGCATTGCACTTTTGTTTCCCTTGTATGTTGTTGCTCAGGAATTAGTTGGACACCTTACCACTGGCATTACATGCCTTGGTGGTGTAGTGGTGAGACTGCCTGCCTTTCAAGCAGACGACCCGGGTTCGATTCCCAGCCAAGTCGCCATGTGTCATTGCATTGCACTTTTGTTTCCCTTGTATGTTGTTGCTCAGGAATTAGTTGGACACCTTACCACTGGCATTACATGCCTTGGTGGTGTAGTGGTGAGACTGCCTGCCTTTCAAGCAGACGACCCGGGTTCGATTCCCAGCCAAGTCGCCATGTGTCATTGCATTGCACTTTTGTTTCCCTTGTATGTTGTTGCTCAGGAATTAGTTGGACACCTTACCACTGGCATTACATGCCTTGGTGGTGTAGTGGTGAGACTGCCTGCCTTTCAAGCAGACGACCCGGGTTCGATTCCCAGCCAAGTCGCCATGTGTCATTGCATTGCACTTTTGTTTCCCTTGTATGTTGTTGCTCAGGAATTAGTTGGACACCTTACCACTGGCATTACATGCCTTGGTGGTGTAGTGGTGAGACTGCCTGCCTTTCAAGCAGACGACCCGGGTTCGATTCCCAGCCAAGTCGCCATGTGTCATTGCATTGCACTTTTGTTTCCCTTGTATGTTGTTGCTCAGGAATTAGTTGGACACCTTACCACTGGCATTACATGCCTTGGTGGTGTAGTGGTGAGACTGCCTGCCTTTCAAGCAGACGACCCGGGTTCGATTCCCAGCCAAGTCGCCATGTGTCATTGCATTGCACTTTTGTTTCCCTTGTATGTTGTTGCTCAGGAATTAGTTGGACACCTTACCACTGGCATTACATGCCTTGGTGGTGTAGTGGTGAGACTGCCTGCCTTTCAAGCAGACGACCCGGGTTCGATTCCCAGCCAAGTCGCCATGTGTCATTGCATTGCACTTTTGTTTCCCTTGTATGTTGTTGCTCAGGAATTAGTTGGACACCTTACCACTGGCATTACATGCCTTGGTGGTGTAGTGGTGAGACTGCCTGCCTTTCAAGCAGACGACCCGGGTTCGATTCCCAGCCAAGTCGCCATGTGTCATTGCATTGCACTTTTGTTTCCCTTGTATGTTGTTGCTCAGGAATTAGTTGGACACCTTACCACTGGCATTACATGCCTTGGTGGTGTAGTGGTGAGACTGCCTGCCTTTCAAGCAGACGACCCGGGTTCGATTCCCAGCCAAGTCGCCATGTGTCATTGCATTGCACTTTTGTTTCCCTTGTATGTTGTTGCTCAGGAATTAGTTGGACACCTTACCACTGGCATTACATGCCTTGGTGGTGTAGTGGTGAGACTGCCTGCCTTTCAAGCAGACGACCCGGGTTCGATTCCCAGCCAAGTCGCCATGTGTCATTGCATTGCACTTTTGTTTCCCTTGTATGTTGTTGCTCAGGAATTAGTTGGACACCTTACCACTGGCATTACATGCCTTGGTGGTGTAGTGGTGAGACTGCCTGCCTTTCAAGCAGACGACCCGGGTTCGATTCCCAGCCAAGTCGCCATGTGTCATTGCATTGCACTTTTGTTTCCCTTGTATGTTGTTGCTCAGGAATTAGTTGGACACCTTACCACTGGCATTACATGCCTTGGTGGTGTAGTGGTGAGACTGCCTGCCTTTCAAGCAGACGACCCGGGTTCGATTCCCAGCCAAGTCGCCATGTGTCATTGCATTGCACTTTTGTTTCCCTTGTATGTTGTTGCTCAGGAATTAGTTGGACACCTTACCACTGGCATTACATGCCTTGGTGGTGTAGTGGTGAGACTGCCTGCCTTTCAAGCAGACGACCCGGGTTCGATTCCCAGCCAAGTCGCCATGTGTCATTGCATTGCACTTTTGTTTCCCTTGTATGTTGTTGCTCAGGAATTAGTTGGACACCTTACCACTGGCATTACATGCCTTGGTGGTGTAGTGGTGAGACTGCCTGCCTTTCAAGCAGACGACCCGGGTTCGATTCCCAGCCAAGTCGCCATGTGTCATTGCATTGCACTTTTGTTTCCCTTGTATGTTGTTGCTCAGGAATTAGTTGGACACCTTACCACTGGCATTACATGCCTTGGTGGTGTAGTGGTGAGACTGCCTGCCTTTCAAGCAGACGACCCGGGTTCGATTCCCAGCCAAGTCGCCATGTGTCATTGCATTGCACTTTTGTTTCCCTTGTATGTTGTTGCTCAGGAATTAGTTGGACACCTTACCACTGGCATTACATGCCTTGGTGGTGTAGTGGTGAGACTGCCTGCCTTTCAAGCAGACGACCCGGGTTCGATTCCCAGCCAAGTCGCCATGTGTCATTGCATTGCACTTTTGTTTCCCTTGTATGTTGTTGCTCAGGAATTAGTTGGACACCTTACCACTGGCATTACATGCCTTGGTGGTGTAGTGGTGAGACTGCCTGCCTTTCAAGCAGACGACCCGGGTTCGATTCCCAGCCAAGTCGCCATGTGTCATTGCATTGCACTTTTGTTTCCCTTGTATGTTGTTGCTCAGGAATTAGTTGGACACCTTACCACTGGCATTACATGCCTTGGTGGTGTAGTGGTGAGACTGCCTGCCTTTCAAGCAGACGACCCGGGTTCGATTCCCAGCCAAGTCGCCATGTGTCATTGCATTGCACTTTTGTTTCCCTTGTATGTTGTTGCTCAGGAATTAGTTGGACACCTTACCACTGGCATTACATGCCTTGGTGGTGTAGTGGTGAGACTGCCTGCCTTTCAAGCAGACGACCCGGGTTCGATTCCCAGCCAAGTCGCCATGTGTCATTGCATTGCACTTTTGTTTCCCTTGTATGTTGTTGCTCAGGAATTAGTTGGACACCTTACCACTGGCATTACATGCCTTGGTGGTGTAGTGGTGAGACTGCCTGCCTTTCAAGCAGACGACCCGGGTTCGATTCCCAGCCAAGTCGCCATGTGTCATTGCATTGCACTTTTGTTTCCCTTGTATGTTGTTGCTCAGGAATTAGTTGGACACCTTACCACTGGCATTACATGCCTTGGTGGTGTAGTGGTGAGACTGCCTGCCTTTCAAGCAGACGACCCGGGTTCGATTCCCAGCCAAGTCGCCATGTGTCATTGCATTGCACTTTTGTTTCCCTTGTATGTTGTTGCTCAGGAATTAGTTGGACACCTTACCACTGGCATTACATGCCTTGGTGGTGTAGTGGTGAGACTGCCTGCCTTTCAAGCAGACGACCCGGGTTCGATTCCCAGCCAAGTCGCCATGTGTCATTGCATTGCACTTTTGTTTCCCTTGTATGTTGTTGCTCAGGAATTAGTTGGACACCTTACCACTGGCATTACATGCCTTGGTGGTGTAGTGGTGAGACTGCCTGCCTTTCAAGCAGACGACCCGGGTTCGATTCCCAGCCAAGTCGCCATGTGTCATTGCATTGCACTTTTGTTTCCCTTGTATGTTGTTGCTCAGGAATTAGTTGGACACCTTACCACTGGCATTACATGCCTTGGTGGTGTAGTGGTGAGACTGCCTGCCTTTCAAGCAGACGACCCGGGTTCGATTCCCAGCCAAGTCGCCATGTGTCATTGCATTGCACTTTTGTTTCCCTTGTATGTTGTTGCTCAGGAATTAGTTGGACACCTTACCACTGGCATTACATGCCTTGGTGGTGTAGTGGTGAGACTGCCTGCCTTTCAAGCAGACGACCCGGGTTCGATTCCCAGCCAAGTCGCCATGTGTCATTGCATTGCACTTTTGTTTCCCTTGTATGTTGTTGCTCAGGAATTAGTTGGACACCTTACCACTGGCATTACATGCCTTGGTGGTGTAGTGGTGAGACTGCCTGCCTTTCAAGCAGACGACCCGGGTTCGATTCCCAGCCAAGTCGCCATGTGTCATTGCATTGCACTTTTGTTTCCCTTGTATGTTGTTGCTCAGGAATTAGTTGGACACCTTACCACTGGCATTACATGCCTTGGTGGTGTAGTGGTGAGACTGCCTGCCTTTCAAGCAGACGACCCGGGTTCGATTCCCAGCCAAGTCGCCATGTGTCATTGCATTGCACTTTTGTTTCCCTTGTATGTTGTTGCTCAGGAATTAGTTGGACACCTTACCACTGGCATTACATGCCTTGGTGGTGTAGTGGTGAGACTGCCTGCCTTTCAAGCAGACGACCCGGGTTCGATTCCCAGCCAAGTCGCCATGTGTCATTGCATTGCACTTTTGTTTCCCTTGTATGTTGTTGCTCAGGAATTAGTTGGACACCTTACCACTGGCATTACATGCCTTGGTGGTGTAGTGGTGAGACTGCCTGCCTTTCAAGCAGACGACCCGGGTTCGATTCCCAGCCAAGTCGCCATGTGTCATTGCATTGCACTTTTGTTTCCCTTGTATGTTGTTGCTCAGGAATTAGTTGGACACCTTACCACTGGCATTACATGCCTTGGTGGTGTAGTGGTGAGACTGCCTGCCTTTCAAGCAGACGACCCGGGTTCGATTCCCAGCCAAGTCGCCATGTGTCATTGCATTGCACTTTTGTTTCCCTTGTATGTTGTTGCTCAGGAATTAGTTGGACACCTTACCACTGGCATTACATGCCTTGGTGGTGTAGTGGTGAGACTGCCTGCCTTTCAAGCAGACGACCCGGGTTCGATTCCCAGCCAAGTCGCCATGTGTCATTGCATTGCACTTTTGTTTCCCTTGTATGTTGTTGCTCAGGAATTAGTTGGACACCTTACCACTGGCATTACATGCCTTGGTGGTGTAGTGGTGAGACTGCCTGCCTTTCAAGCAGACGACCCGGGTTCGATTCCCAGCCAAGTCGCCATGTGTCATTGCATTGCACTTTTGTTTCCCTTGTATGTTGTTGCTCAGGAATTAGTTGGACACCTTACCACTGGCATTACATGCCTTGGTGGTGTAGTGGTGAGACTGCCTGCCTTTCAAGCAGACGACCCGGGTTCGATTCCCAGCCAAGTCGCCATGTGTCATTGCATTGCACTTTTGTTTCCCTTGTATGTTGTTGCTCAGGAATTAGTTGGACACCTTACCACTGGCATTACATGCCTTGGTGGTGTAGTGGTGAGACTGCCTGCCTTTCAAGCAGACGACCCGGGTTCGATTCCCAGCCAAGTCGCCATGTGTCATTGCATTGCACTTTTGTTTCCCTTGTATGTTGTTGCTCAGGAATTAGTTGGACACCTTACCACTGGCATTACATGCCTTGGTGGTGTAGTGGTGAGACTGCCTGCCTTTCAAGCAGACGACCCGGGTTCGATTCCCAGCCAAGTCGCCATGTGTCATTGCATTGCACTTTTGTTTCCCTTGTATGTTGTTGCTCAGGAATTAGTTGGACACCTTACCACTGGCATTACATGCCTTGGTGGTGTAGTGGTGAGACTGCCTGCCTTTCAAGCAGACGACCCGGGTTCGATTCCCAGCCAAGTCGCCATGTGTCATTGCATTGCACTTTTGTTTCCCTTGTATGTTGTTGCTCAGGAATTAGTTGGACACCTTACCACTGGCATTACATGCCTTGGTGGTGTAGTGGTGAGACTGCCTGCCTTTCAAGCAGACGACCCGGGTTCGATTCCCAGCCAAGTCGCCATGTGTCATTGCATTGCACTTTTGTTTCCCTTGTATGTTGTTGCTCAGGAATTAGTTGGACACCTTACCACTGGCATTACATGCCTTGGTGGTGTAGTGGTGAGACTGCCTGCCTTTCAAGCAGACGACCCGGGTTCGATTCCCAGCCAAGTCGCCATGTGTCATTGCATTGCACTTTTGTTTCCCTTGTATGTTGTTGCTCAGGAATTAGTTGGACACCTTACCACTGGCATTACATGCCTTGGTGGTGTAGTGGTGAGACTGCCTGCCTTTCAAGCAGACGACCCGGGTTCGATTCCCAGCCAAGTCGCCATGTGTCATTGCATTGCACTTTTGTTTCCCTTGTATGTTGTTGCTCAGGAATTAGTTGGACACCTTACCACTGGCATTACATGCCTTGGTGGTGTAGTGGTGAGACTGCCTGCCTTTCAAGCAGACGACCCGGGTTCGATTCCCAGCCAAGTCGCCATGTGTCATTGCATTGCACTTTTGTTTCCCTTGTATGTTGTTGCTCAGGAATTAGTTGGACACCTTACCACTGGCATTACATGCCTTGGTGGTGTAGTGGTGAGACTGCCTGCCTTTCAAGCAGACGACCCGGGTTCGATTCCCAGCCAAGTCGCCATGTGTCATTGCATTGCACTTTTGTTTCCCTTGTATGTTGTTGCTCAGGAATTAGTTGGACACCTTACCACTGGCATTACATGCCTTGGTGGTGTAGTGGTGAGACTGCCTGCCTTTCAAGCAGACGACCCGGGTTCGATTCCCAGCCAAGTCGCCATGTGTCATTGCATTGCACTTTTGTTTCCCTTGTATGTTGTTGCTCAGGAATTAGTTGGACACCTTACCACTGGCATTACATGCCTTGGTGGTGTAGTGGTGAGACTGCCTGCCTTTCAAGCAGACGACCCGGGTTCGATTCCCAGCCAAGTCGCCATGTGTCATTGCATTGCACTTTTGTTTCCCTTGTATGTTGTTGCTCAGGAATTAGTTGGACACCTTACCACTGGCATTACATGCCTTGGTGGTGTAGTGGTGAGACTGCCTGCCTTTCAAGCAGACGACCCGGGTTCGATTCCCAGCCAAGTCGCCATGTGTCATTGCATTGCACTTTTGTTTCCCTTGTATGTTGTTGCTCAGGAATTAGTTGGACACCTTACCACTGGCATTACATGCCTTGGTGGTGTAGTGGTGAGACTGCCTGCCTTTCAAGCAGACGACCCGGGTTCGATTCCCAGCCAAGTCGCCATGTGTCATTGCATTGCACTTTTGTTTCCCTTGTATGTTGTTGCTCAGGAATTAGTTGGACACCTTACCACTGGCATTACATGCCTTGGTGGTGTAGTGGTGAGACTGCCTGCCTTTCAAGCAGACGACCCGGGTTCGATTCCCAGCCAAGTCGCCATGTGTCATTGCATTGCACTTTTGTTTCCCTTGTATGTTGTTGCTCAGGAATTAGTTGGACACCTTACCACTGGCATTACATGCCTTGGTGGTGTAGTGGTGAGACTGCCTGCCTTTCAAGCAGACGACCCGGGTTCGATTCCCAGCCAAGTCGCCATGTGTCATTGCATTGCACTTTTGTTTCCCTTGTATGTTGTTGCTCAGGAATTAGTTGGACACCTTACCACTGGCATTACATGCCTTGGTGGTGTAGTGGTGAGACTGCCTGCCTTTCAAGCAGACGACCCGGGTTCGATTCCCAGCCAAGTCGCCATGTGTCATTGCATTGCACTTTTGTTTCCCTTGTATGTTGTTGCTCAGGAATTAGTTGGACACCTTACCACTGGCATTACATGCCTTGGTGGTGTAGTGGTGAGACTGCCTGCCTTTCAAGCAGACGACCCGGGTTCGATTCCCAGCCAAGTCGCCATGTGTCATTGCATTGCACTTTTGTTTCCCTTGTATGTTGTTGCTCAGGAATTAGTTGGACACCTTACCACTGGCATTACATGCCTTGGTGGTGTAGTGGTGAGACTGCCTGCCTTTCAAGCAGACGACCCGGGTTCGATTCCCAGCCAAGTCGCCATGTGTCATTGCATTGCACTTTTGTTTCCCTTGTATGTTGTTGCTCAGGAATTAGTTGGACACCTTACCACTGGCATTACATGCCTTGGTGGTGTAGTGGTGAGACTGCCTGCCTTTCAAGCAGACGACCCGGGTTCGATTCCCAGCCAAGTCGCCATGTGTCATTGCATTGCACTTTTGTTTCCCTTGTATGTTGTTGCTCAGGAATTAGTTGGACACCTTACCACTGGCATTACATGCCTTGGTGGTGTAGTGGTGAGACTGCCTGCCTTTCAAGCAGACGACCCGGGTTCGATTCCCAGCCAAGTCGCCATGTGTCATTGCATTGCACTTTTGTTTCCCTTGTATGTTGTTGCTCAGGAATTAGTTGGACACCTTACCACTGGCATTACATGCCTTGGTGGTGTAGTGGTGAGACTGCCTGCCTTTCAAGCAGACGACCCGGGTTCGATTCCCAGCCAAGTCGCCATGTGTCATTGCATTGCACTTTTGTTTCCCTTGTATGTTGTTGCTCAGGAATTAGTTGGACACCTTACCACTGGCATTACATGCCTTGGTGGTGTAGTGGTGAGACTGCCTGCCTTTCAAGCAGACGACCCGGGTTCGATTCCCAGCCAAGTCGCCATGTGTCATTGCATTGCACTTTTGTTTCCCTTGTATGTTGTTGCTCAGGAATTAGTTGGACACCTTACCACTGGCATTACATGCCTTGGTGGTGTAGTGGTGAGACTGCCTGCCTTTCAAGCAGACGACCCGGGTTCGATTCCCAGCCAAGTCGCCATGTGTCATTGCATTGCACTTTTGTTTCCCTTGTATGTTGTTGCTCAGGAATTAGTTGGACACCTTACCACTGGCATTACATGCCTTGGTGGTGTAGTGGTGAGACTGCCTGCCTTTCAAGCAGACGACCCGGGTTCGATTCCCAGCCAAGTCGCCATGTGTCATTGCATTGCACTTTTGTTTCCCTTGTATGTTGTTGCTCAGGAATTAGTTGGACACCTTACCACTGGCATTACATGCCTTGGTGGTGTAGTGGTGAGACTGCCTGCCTTTCAAGCAGACGACCCGGGTTCGATTCCCAGCCAAGTCGCCATGTGTCATTGCATTGCACTTTTGTTTCCCTTGTATGTTGTTGCTCAGGAATTAGTTGGACACCTTACCACTGGCATTACATGCCTTGGTGGTGTAGTGGTGAGACTGCCTGCCTTTCAAGCAGACGACCCGGGTTCGATTCCCAGCCAAGTCGCCATGTGTCATTGCATTGCACTTTTGTTTCCCTTGTATGTTGTTGCTCAGGAATTAGTTGGACACCTTACCACTGGCATTACATGCCTTGGTGGTGTAGTGGTGAGACTGCCTGCCTTTCAAGCAGACGACCCGGGTTCGATTCCCAGCCAAGTCGCCATGTGTCATTGCATTGCACTTTTGTTTCCCTTGTATGTTGTTGCTCAGGAATTAGTTGGACACCTTACCACTGGCATTACATGCCTTGGTGGTGTAGTGGTGAGACTGCCTGCCTTTCAAGCAGACGACCCGGGTTCGATTCCCAGCCAAGTCGCCATGTGTCATTGCATTGCACTTTTGTTTCCCTTGTATGTTGTTGCTCAGGAATTAGTTGGACACCTTACCACTGGCATTACATGCCTTGGTGGTGTAGTGGTGAGACTGCCTGCCTTTCAAGCAGACGACCCGGGTTCGATTCCCAGCCAAGTCGCCATGTGTCATTGCATTGCACTTTTGTTTCCCTTGTATGTTGTTGCTCAGGAATTAGTTGGACACCTTACCACTGGCATTACATGCCTTGGTGGTGTAGTGGTGAGACTGCCTGCCTTTCAAGCAGACGACCCGGGTTCGATTCCCAGCCAAGTCGCCATGTGTCATTGCATTGCACTTTTGTTTCCCTTGTATGTTGTTGCTCAGGAATTAGTTGGACACCTTACCACTGGCATTACATGCCTTGGTGGTGTAGTGGTGAGACTGCCTGCCTTTCAAGCAGACGACCCGGGTTCGATTCCCAGCCAAGTCGCCATGTGTCATTGCATTGCACTTTTGTTTCCCTTGTATGTTGTTGCTCAGGAATTAGTTGGACACCTTACCACTGGCATTACATGCCTTGGTGGTGTAGTGGTGAGACTGCCTGCCTTTCAAGCAGACGACCCGGGTTCGATTCCCAGCCAAGTCGCCATGTGTCATTGCATTGCACTTTTGTTTCCCTTGTATGTTGTTGCTCAGGAATTAGTTGGACACCTTACCACTGGCATTACATGCCTTGGTGGTGTAGTGGTGAGACTGCCTGCCTTTCAAGCAGACGACCCGGGTTCGATTCCCAGCCAAGTCGCCATGTGTCATTGCATTGCACTTTTGTTTCCCTTGTATGTTGTTGCTCAGGAATTAGTTGGACACCTTACCACTGGCATTACATGCCTTGGTGGTGTAGTGGTGAGACTGCCTGCCTTTCAAGCAGACGACCCGGGTTCGATTCCCAGCCAAGTCGCCATGTGTCATTGCATTGCACTTTTGTTTCCCTTGTATGTTGTTGCTCAGGAATTAGTTGGACACCTTACCACTGGCATTACATGCCTTGGTGGTGTAGTGGTGAGACTGCCTGCCTTTCAAGCAGACGACCCGGGTTCGATTCCCAGCCAAGTCGCCATGTGTCATTGCATTGCACTTTTGTTTCCCTTGTATGTTGTTGCTCAGGAATTAGTTGGACACCTTACCACTGGCATTACATGCCTTGGTGGTGTAGTGGTGAGACTGCCTGCCTTTCAAGCAGACGACCCGGGTTCGATTCCCAGCCAAGTCGCCATGTGTCATTGCATTGCACTTTTGTTTCCCTTGTATGTTGTTGCTCAGGAATTAGTTGGACACCTTACCACTGGCATTACATGCCTTGGTGGTGTAGTGGTGAGACTGCCTGCCTTTCAAGCAGACGACCCGGGTTCGATTCCCAGCCAAGTCGCCATGTGTCATTGCATTGCACTTTTGTTTCCCTTGTATGTTGTTGCTCAGGAATTAGTTGGACACCTTACCACTGGCATTACATGCCTTGGTGGTGTAGTGGTGAGACTGCCTGCCTTTCAAGCAGACGACCCGGGTTCGATTCCCAGCCAAGTCGCCATGTGTCATTGCATTGCACTTTTGTTTCCCTTGTATGTTGTTGCTCAGGAATTAGTTGGACACCTTACCACTGGCATTACATGCCTTGGTGGTGTAGTGGTGAGACTGCCTGCCTTTCAAGCAGACGACCCGGGTTCGATTCCCAGCCAAGTCGCCATGTGTCATTGCATTGCACTTTTGTTTCCCTTGTATGTTGTTGCTCAGGAATTAGTTGGACACCTTACCACTGGCATTACATGCCTTGGTGGTGTAGTGGTGAGACTGCCTGCCTTTCAAGCAGACGACCCGGGTTCGATTCCCAGCCAAGTCGCCATGTGTCATTGCATTGCACTTTTGTTTCCCTTGTATGTTGTTGCTCAGGAATTAGTTGGACACCTTACCACTGGCATTACATGCCTTGGTGGTGTAGTGGTGAGACTGCCTGCCTTTCAAGCAGACGACCCGGGTTCGATTCCCAGCCAAGTCGCCATGTGTCATTGCATTGCACTTTTGTTTCCCTTGTATGTTGTTGCTCAGGAATTAGTTGGACACCTTACCACTGGCATTACATGCCTTGGTGGTGTAGTGGTGAGACTGCCTGCCTTTCAAGCAGACGACCCGGGTTCGATTCCCAGCCAAGTCGCCATGTGTCATTGCATTGCACTTTTGTTTCCCTTGTATGTTGTTGCTCAGGAATTAGTTGGACACCTTACCACTGGCATTACATGCCTTGGTGGTGTAGTGGTGAGACTGCCTGCCTTTCAAGCAGACGACCCGGGTTCGATTCCCAGCCAAGTCGCCATGTGTCATTGCATTGCACTTTTGTTTCCCTTGTATGTTGTTGCTCAGGAATTAGTTGGACACCTTACCACTGGCATTACATGCCTTGGTGGTGTAGTGGTGAGACTGCCTGCCTTTCAAGCAGACGACCCGGGTTCGATTCCCAGCCAAGTCGCCATGTGTCATTGCATTGCACTTTTGTTTCCCTTGTATGTTGTTGCTCAGGAATTAGTTGGACACCTTACCACTGGCATTACATGCCTTGGTGGTGTAGTGGTGAGACTGCCTGCCTTTCAAGCAGACGACCCGGGTTCGATTCCCAGCCAAGTCGCCATGTGTCATTGCATTGCACTTTTGTTTCCCTTGTATGTTGTTGCTCAGGAATTAGTTGGACACCTTACCACTGGCATTACATGCCTTGGTGGTGTAGTGGTGAGACTGCCTGCCTTTCAAGCAGACGACCCGGGTTCGATTCCCAGCCAAGTCGCCATGTGTCATTGCATTGCACTTTTGTTTCCCTTGTATGTTGTTGCTCAGGAATTAGTTGGACACCTTACCACTGGCATTACATGCCTTGGTGGTGTAGTGGTGAGACTGCCTGCCTTTCAAGCAGACGACCCGGGTTCGATTCCCAGCCAAGTCGCCATGTGTCATTGCATTGCACTTTTGTTTCCCTTGTATGTTGTTGCTCAGGAATTAGTTGGACACCTTACCACTGGCATTACATGCCTTGGTGGTGTAGTGGTGAGACTGCCTGCCTTTCAAGCAGACGACCCGGGTTCGATTCCCAGCCAAGTCGCCATGTGTCATTGCATTGCACTTTTGTTTCCCTTGTATGTTGTTGCTCAGGAATTAGTTGGACACCTTACCACTGGCATTACATGCCTTGGTGGTGTAGTGGTGAGACTGCCTGCCTTTCAAGCAGACGACCCGGGTTCGATTCCCAGCCAAGTCGCCATGTGTCATTGCATTGCACTTTTGTTTCCCTTGTATGTTGTTGCTCAGGAATTAGTTGGACACCTTACCACTGGCATTACATGCCTTGGTGGTGTAGTGGTGAGACTGCCTGCCTTTCAAGCAGACGACCCGGGTTCGATTCCCAGCCAAGTCGCCATGTGTCATTGCATTGCACTTTTGTTTCCCTTGTATGTTGTTGCTCAGGAATTAGTTGGACACCTTACCACTGGCATTACATGCCTTGGTGGTGTAGTGGTGAGACTGCCTGCCTTTCAAGCAGACGACCCGGGTTCGATTCCCAGCCAAGTCGCCATGTGTCATTGCATTGCACTTTTGTTTCCCTTGTATGTTGTTGCTCAGGAATTAGTTGGACACCTTACCACTGGCATTACATGCCTTGGTGGTGTAGTGGTGAGACTGCCTGCCTTTCAAGCAGACGACCCGGGTTCGATTCCCAGCCAAGTCGCCATGTGTCATTGCATTGCACTTTTGTTTCCCTTGTATGTTGTTGCTCAGGAATTAGTTGGACACCTTACCACTGGCATTACATGCCTTGGTGGTGTAGTGGTGAGACTGCCTGCCTTTCAAGCAGACGACCCGGGTTCGATTCCCAGCCAAGTCGCCATGTGTCATTGCATTGCACTTTTGTTTCCCTTGTATGTTGTTGCTCAGGAATTAGTTGGACACCTTACCACTGGCATTACATGCCTTGGTGGTGTAGTGGTGAGACTGCCTGCCTTTCAAGCAGACGACCCGGGTTCGATTCCCAGCCAAGTCGCCATGTGTCATTGCATTGCACTTTTGTTTCCCTTGTATGTTGTTGCTCAGGAATTAGTTGGACACCTTACCACTGGCATTACATGCCTTGGTGGTGTAGTGGTGAGACTGCCTGCCTTTCAAGCAGACGACCCGGGTTCGATTCCCAGCCAAGTCGCCATGTGTCATTGCATTGCACTTTTGTTTCCCTTGTATGTTGTTGCTCAGGAATTAGTTGGACACCTTACCACTGGCATTACATGCCTTGGTGGTGTAGTGGTGAGACTGCCTGCCTTTCAAGCAGACGACCCGGGTTCGATTCCCAGCCAAGTCGCCATGTGTCATTGCATTGCACTTTTGTTTCCCTTGTATGTTGTTGCTCAGGAATTAGTTGGACACCTTACCACTGGCATTACATGCCTTGGTGGTGTAGTGGTGAGACTGCCTGCCTTTCAAGCAGACGACCCGGGTTCGATTCCCAGCCAAGTCGCCATGTGTCATTGCATTGCACTTTTGTTTCCCTTGTATGTTGTTGCTCAGGAATTAGTTGGACACCTTACCACTGGCATTACATGCCTTGGTGGTGTAGTGGTGAGACTGCCTGCCTTTCAAGCAGACGACCCGGGTTCGATTCCCAGCCAAGTCGCCATGTGTCATTGCATTGCACTTTTGTTTCCCTTGTATGTTGTTGCTCAGGAATTAGTTGGACACCTTACCACTGGCATTACATGCCTTGGTGGTGTAGTGGTGAGACTGCCTGCCTTTCAAGCAGACGACCCGGGTTCGATTCCCAGCCAAGTCGCCATGTGTCATTGCATTGCACTTTTGTTTCCCTTGTATGTTGTTGCTCAGGAATTAGTTGGACACCTTACCACTGGCATTACATGCCTTGGTGGTGTAGTGGTGAGACTGCCTGCCTTTCAAGCAGACGACCCGGGTTCGATTCCCAGCCAAGTCGCCATGTGTCATTGCATTGCACTTTTGTTTCCCTTGTATGTTGTTGCTCAGGAATTAGTTGGACACCTTACCACTGGCATTACATGCCTTGGTGGTGTAGTGGTGAGACTGCCTGCCTTTCAAGCAGACGACCCGGGTTCGATTCCCAGCCAAGTCGCCATGTGTCATTGCATTGCACTTTTGTTTCCCTTGTATGTTGTTGCTCAGGAATTAGTTGGACACCTTACCACTGGCATTACATGCCTTGGTGGTGTAGTGGTGAGACTGCCTGCCTTTCAAGCAGACGACCCGGGTTCGATTCCCAGCCAAGTCGCCATGTGTCATTGCATTGCACTTTTGTTTCCCTTGTATGTTGTTGCTCAGGAATTAGTTGGACACCTTACCACTGGCATTACATGCCTTGGTGGTGTAGTGGTGAGACTGCCTGCCTTTCAAGCAGACGACCCGGGTTCGATTCCCAGCCAAGTCGCCATGTGTCATTGCATTGCACTTTTGTTTCCCTTGTATGTTGTTGCTCAGGAATTAGTTGGACACCTTACCACTGGCATTACATGCCTTGGTGGTGTAGTGGTGAGACTGCCTGCCTTTCAAGCAGACGACCCGGGTTCGATTCCCAGCCAAGTCGCCATGTGTCATTGCATTGCACTTTTGTTTCCCTTGTATGTTGTTGCTCAGGAATTAGTTGGACACCTTACCACTGGCATTACATGCCTTGGTGGTGTAGTGGTGAGACTGCCTGCCTTTCAAGCAGACGACCCGGGTTCGATTCCCAGCCAAGTCGCCATGTGTCATTGCATTGCACTTTTGTTTCCCTTGTATGTTGTTGCTCAGGAATTAGTTGGACACCTTACCACTGGCATTACATGCCTTGGTGGTGTAGTGGTGAGACTGCCTGCCTTTCAAGCAGACGACCCGGGTTCGATTCCCAGCCAAGTCGCCATGTGTCATTGCATTGCACTTTTGTTTCCCTTGTATGTTGTTGCTCAGGAATTAGTTGGACACCTTACCACTGGCATTACATGCCTTGGTGGTGTAGTGGTGAGACTGCCTGCCTTTCAAGCAGACGACCCGGGTTCGATTCCCAGCCAAGTCGCCATGTGTCATTGCATTGCACTTTTGTTTCCCTTGTATGTTGTTGCTCAGGAATTAGTTGGACACCTTACCACTGGCATTACATGCCTTGGTGGTGTAGTGGTGAGACTGCCTGCCTTTCAAGCAGACGACCCGGGTTCGATTCCCAGCCAAGTCGCCATGTGTCATTGCATTGCACTTTTGTTTCCCTTGTATGTTGTTGCTCAGGAATTAGTTGGACACCTTACCACTGGCATTACATGCCTTGGTGGTGTAGTGGTGAGACTGCCTGCCTTTCAAGCAGACGACCCGGGTTCGATTCCCAGCCAAGTCGCCATGTGTCATTGCATTGCACTTTTGTTTCCCTTGTATGTTGTTGCTCAGGAATTAGTTGGACACCTTACCACTGGCATTACATGCCTTGGTGGTGTAGTGGTGAGACTGCCTGCCTTTCAAGCAGACGACCCGGGTTCGATTCCCAGCCAAGTCGCCATGTGTCATTGCATTGCACTTTTGTTTCCCTTGTATGTTGTTGCTCAGGAATTAGTTGGACACCTTACCACTGGCATTACATGCCTTGGTGGTGTAGTGGTGAGACTGCCTGCCTTTCAAGCAGACGACCCGGGTTCGATTCCCAGCCAAGTCGCCATGTGTCATTGCATTGCACTTTTGTTTCCCTTGTATGTTGTTGCTCAGGAATTAGTTGGACACCTTACCACTGGCATTACATGCCTTGGTGGTGTAGTGGTGAGACTGCCTGCCTTTCAAGCAGACGACCCGGGTTCGATTCCCAGCCAAGTCGCCATGTGTCATTGCATTGCACTTTTGTTTCCCTTGTATGTTGTTGCTCAGGAATTAGTTGGACACCTTACCACTGGCATTACATGCCTTGGTGGTGTAGTGGTGAGACTGCCTGCCTTTCAAGCAGACGACCCGGGTTCGATTCCCAGCCAAGTCGCCATGTGTCATTGCATTGCACTTTTGTTTCCCTTGTATGTTGTTGCTCAGGAATTAGTTGGACACCTTACCACTGGCATTACATGCCTTGGTGGTGTAGTGGTGAGACTGCCTGCCTTTCAAGCAGACGACCCGGGTTCGATTCCCAGCCAAGTCGCCATGTGTCATTGCATTGCACTTTTGTTTCCCTTGTATGTTGTTGCTCAGGAATTAGTTGGACACCTTACCACTGGCATTACATGCCTTGGTGGTGTAGTGGTGAGACTGCCTGCCTTTCAAGCAGACGACCCGGGTTCGATTCCCAGCCAAGTCGCCATGTGTCATTGCATTGCACTTTTGTTTCCCTTGTATGTTGTTGCTCAGGAATTAGTTGGACACCTTACCACTGGCATTACATGCCTTGGTGGTGTAGTGGTGAGACTGCCTGCCTTTCAAGCAGACGACCCGGGTTCGATTCCCAGCCAAGTCGCCATGTGTCATTGCATTGCACTTTTGTTTCCCTTGTATGTTGTTGCTCAGGAATTAGTTGGACACCTTACCACTGGCATTACATGCCTTGGTGGTGTAGTGGTGAGACTGCCTGCCTTTCAAGCAGACGACCCGGGTTCGATTCCCAGCCAAGTCGCCATGTGTCATTGCATTGCACTTTTGTTTCCCTTGTATGTTGTTGCTCAGGAATTAGTTGGACACCTTACCACTGGCATTACATGCCTTGGTGGTGTAGTGGTGAGACTGCCTGCCTTTCAAGCAGACGACCCGGGTTCGATTCCCAGCCAAGTCGCCATGTGTCATTGCATTGCACTTTTGTTTCCCTTGTATGTTGTTGCTCAGGAATTAGTTGGACACCTTACCACTGGCATTACATGCCTTGGTGGTGTAGTGGTGAGACTGCCTGCCTTTCAAGCAGACGACCCGGGTTCGATTCCCAGCCAAGTCGCCATGTGTCATTGCATTGCACTTTTGTTTCCCTTGTATGTTGTTGCTCAGGAATTAGTTGGACACCTTACCACTGGCATTACATGCCTTGGTGGTGTAGTGGTGAGACTGCCTGCCTTTCAAGCAGACGACCCGGGTTCGATTCCCAGCCAAGTCGCCATGTGTCATTGCATTGCACTTTTGTTTCCCTTGTATGTTGTTGCTCAGGAATTAGTTGGACACCTTACCACTGGCATTACATGCCTTGGTGGTGTAGTGGTGAGACTGCCTGCCTTTCAAGCAGACGACCCGGGTTCGATTCCCAGCCAAGTCGCCATGTGTCATTGCATTGCACTTTTGTTTCCCTTGTATGTTGTTGCTCAGGAATTAGTTGGACACCTTACCACTGGCATTACATGCCTTGGTGGTGTAGTGGTGAGACTGCCTGCCTTTCAAGCAGACGACCCGGGTTCGATTCCCAGCCAAGTCGCCATGTGTCATTGCATTGCACTTTTGTTTCCCTTGTATGTTGTTGCTCAGGAATTAGTTGGACACCTTACCACTGGCATTACATGCCTTGGTGGTGTAGTGGTGAGACTGCCTGCCTTTCAAGCAGACGACCCGGGTTCGATTCCCAGCCAAGTCGCCATGTGTCATTGCATTGCACTTTTGTTTCCCTTGTATGTTGTTGCTCAGGAATTAGTTGGACACCTTACCACTGGCATTACATGCCTTGGTGGTGTAGTGGTGAGACTGCCTGCCTTTCAAGCAGACGACCCGGGTTCGATTCCCAGCCAAGTCGCCATGTGTCATTGCATTGCACTTTTGTTTCCCTTGTATGTTGTTGCTCAGGAATTAGTTGGACACCTTACCACTGGCATTACATGCCTTGGTGGTGTAGTGGTGAGACTGCCTGCCTTTCAAGCAGACGACCCGGGTTCGATTCCCAGCCAAGTCGCCATGTGTCATTGCATTGCACTTTTGTTTCCCTTGTATGTTGTTGCTCAGGAATTAGTTGGACACCTTACCACTGGCATTACATGCCTTGGTGGTGTAGTGGTGAGACTGCCTGCCTTTCAAGCAGACGACCCGGGTTCGATTCCCAGCCAAGTCGCCATGTGTCATTGCATTGCACTTTTGTTTCCCTTGTATGTTGTTGCTCAGGAATTAGTTGGACACCTTACCACTGGCATTACATGCCTTGGTGGTGTAGTGGTGAGACTGCCTGCCTTTCAAGCAGACGACCCGGGTTCGATTCCCAGCCAAGTCGCCATGTGTCATTGCATTGCACTTTTGTTTCCCTTGTATGTTGTTGCTCAGGAATTAGTTGGACACCTTACCACTGGCATTACATGCCTTGGTGGTGTAGTGGTGAGACTGCCTGCCTTTCAAGCAGACGACCCGGGTTCGATTCCCAGCCAAGTCGCCATGTGTCATTGCATTGCACTTTTGTTTCCCTTGTATGTTGTTGCTCAGGAATTAGTTGGACACCTTACCACTGGCATTACATGCCTTGGTGGTGTAGTGGTGAGACTGCCTGCCTTTCAAGCAGACGACCCGGGTTCGATTCCCAGCCAAGTCGCCATGTGTCATTGCATTGCACTTTTGTTTCCCTTGTATGTTGTTGCTCAGGAATTAGTTGGACACCTTACCACTGGCATTACATGCCTTGGTGGTGTAGTGGTGAGACTGCCTGCCTTTCAAGCAGACGACCCGGGTTCGATTCCCAGCCAAGTCGCCATGTGTCATTGCATTGCACTTTTGTTTCCCTTGTATGTTGTTGCTCAGGAATTAGTTGGACACCTTACCACTGGCATTACATGCCTTGGTGGTGTAGTGGTGAGACTGCCTGCCTTTCAAGCAGACGACCCGGGTTCGATTCCCAGCCAAGTCGCCATGTGTCATTGCATTGCACTTTTGTTTCCCTTGTATGTTGTTGCTCAGGAATTAGTTGGACACCTTACCACTGGCATTACATGCCTTGGTGGTGTAGTGGTGAGACTGCCTGCCTTTCAAGCAGACGACCCGGGTTCGATTCCCAGCCAAGTCGCCATGTGTCATTGCATTGCACTTTTGTTTCCCTTGTATGTTGTTGCTCAGGAATTAGTTGGACACCTTACCACTGGCATTACATGCCTTGGTGGTGTAGTGGTGAGACTGCCTGCCTTTCAAGCAGACGACCCGGGTTCGATTCCCAGCCAAGTCGCCATGTGTCATTGCATTGCACTTTTGTTTCCCTTGTATGTTGTTGCTCAGGAATTAGTTGGACACCTTACCACTGGCATTACATGCCTTGGTGGTGTAGTGGTGAGACTGCCTGCCTTTCAAGCAGACGACCCGGGTTCGATTCCCAGCCAAGTCGCCATGTGTCATTGCATTGCACTTTTGTTTCCCTTGTATGTTGTTGCTCAGGAATTAGTTGGACACCTTACCACTGGCATTACATGCCTTGGTGGTGTAGTGGTGAGACTGCCTGCCTTTCAAGCAGACGACCCGGGTTCGATTCCCAGCCAAGTCGCCATGTGTCATTGCATTGCACTTTTGTTTCCCTTGTATGTTGTTGCTCAGGAATTAGTTGGACACCTTACCACTGGCATTACATGCCTTGGTGGTGTAGTGGTGAGACTGCCTGCCTTTCAAGCAGACGACCCGGGTTCGATTCCCAGCCAAGTCGCCATGTGTCATTGCATTGCACTTTTGTTTCCCTTGTATGTTGTTGCTCAGGAATTAGTTGGACACCTTACCACTGGCATTACATGCCTTGGTGGTGTAGTGGTGAGACTGCCTGCCTTTCAAGCAGACGACCCGGGTTCGATTCCCAGCCAAGTCGCCATGTGTCATTGCATTGCACTTTTGTTTCCCTTGTATGTTGTTGCTCAGGAATTAGTTGGACACCTTACCACTGGCATTACATGCCTTGGTGGTGTAGTGGTGAGACTGCCTGCCTTTCAAGCAGACGACCCGGGTTCGATTCCCAGCCAAGTCGCCATGTGTCATTGCATTGCACTTTTGTTTCCCTTGTATGTTGTTGCTCAGGAATTAGTTGGACACCTTACCACTGGCATTACATGCCTTGGTGGTGTAGTGGTGAGACTGCCTGCCTTTCAAGCAGACGACCCGGGTTCGATTCCCAGCCAAGTCGCCATGTGTCATTGCATTGCACTTTTGTTTCCCTTGTATGTTGTTGCTCAGGAATTAGTTGGACACCTTACCACTGGCATTACATGCCTTGGTGGTGTAGTGGTGAGACTGCCTGCCTTTCAAGCAGACGACCCGGGTTCGATTCCCAGCCAAGTCGCCATGTGTCATTGCATTGCACTTTTGTTTCCCTTGTATGTTGTTGCTCAGGAATTAGTTGGACACCTTACCACTGGCATTACATGCCTTGGTGGTGTAGTGGTGAGACTGCCTGCCTTTCAAGCAGACGACCCGGGTTCGATTCCCAGCCAAGTCGCCATGTGTCATTGCATTGCACTTTTGTTTCCCTTGTATGTTGTTGCTCAGGAATTAGTTGGACACCTTACCACTGGCATTACATGCCTTGGTGGTGTAGTGGTGAGACTGCCTGCCTTTCAAGCAGACGACCCGGGTTCGATTCCCAGCCAAGTCGCCATGTGTCATTGCATTGCACTTTTGTTTCCCTTGTATGTTGTTGCTCAGGAATTAGTTGGACACCTTACCACTGGCATTACATGCCTTGGTGGTGTAGTGGTGAGACTGCCTGCCTTTCAAGCAGACGACCCGGGTTCGATTCCCAGCCAAGTCGCCATGTGTCATTGCATTGCACTTTTGTTTCCCTTGTATGTTGTTGCTCAGGAATTAGTTGGACACCTTACCACTGGCATTACATGCCTTGGTGGTGTAGTGGTGAGACTGCCTGCCTTTCAAGCAGACGACCCGGGTTCGATTCCCAGCCAAGTCGCCATGTGTCATTGCATTGCACTTTTGTTTCCCTTGTATGTTGTTGCTCAGGAATTAGTTGGACACCTTACCACTGGCATTACATGCCTTGGTGGTGTAGTGGTGAGACTGCCTGCCTTTCAAGCAGACGACCCGGGTTCGATTCCCAGCCAAGTCGCCATGTGTCATTGCATTGCACTTTTGTTTCCCTTGTATGTTGTTGCTCAGGAATTAGTTGGACACCTTACCACTGGCATTACATGCCTTGGTGGTGTAGTGGTGAGACTGCCTGCCTTTCAAGCAGACGACCCGGGTTCGATTCCCAGCCAAGTCGCCATGTGTCATTGCATTGCACTTTTGTTTCCCTTGTATGTTGTTGCTCAGGAATTAGTTGGACACCTTACCACTGGCATTACATGCCTTGGTGGTGTAGTGGTGAGACTGCCTGCCTTTCAAGCAGACGACCCGGGTTCGATTCCCAGCCAAGTCGCCATGTGTCATTGCATTGCACTTTTGTTTCCCTTGTATGTTGTTGCTCAGGAATTAGTTGGACACCTTACCACTGGCATTACATGCCTTGGTGGTGTAGTGGTGAGACTGCCTGCCTTTCAAGCAGACGACCCGGGTTCGATTCCCAGCCAAGTCGCCATGTGTCATTGCATTGCACTTTTGTTTCCCTTGTATGTTGTTGCTCAGGAATTAGTTGGACACCTTACCACTGGCATTACATGCCTTGGTGGTGTAGTGGTGAGACTGCCTGCCTTTCAAGCAGACGACCCGGGTTCGATTCCCAGCCAAGTCGCCATGTGTCATTGCATTGCACTTTTGTTTCCCTTGTATGTTGTTGCTCAGGAATTAGTTGGACACCTTACCACTGGCATTACATGCCTTGGTGGTGTAGTGGTGAGACTGCCTGCCTTTCAAGCAGACGACCCGGGTTCGATTCCCAGCCAAGTCGCCATGTGTCATTGCATTGCACTTTTGTTTCCCTTGTATGTTGTTGCTCAGGAATTAGTTGGACACCTTACCACTGGCATTACATGCCTTGGTGGTGTAGTGGTGAGACTGCCTGCCTTTCAAGCAGACGACCCGGGTTCGATTCCCAGCCAAGTCGCCATGTGTCATTGCATTGCACTTTTGTTTCCCTTGTATGTTGTTGCTCAGGAATTAGTTGGACACCTTACCACTGGCATTACATGCCTTGGTGGTGTAGTGGTGAGACTGCCTGCCTTTCAAGCAGACGACCCGGGTTCGATTCCCAGCCAAGTCGCCATGTGTCATTGCATTGCACTTTTGTTTCCCTTGTATGTTGTTGCTCAGGAATTAGTTGGACACCTTACCACTGGCATTACATGCCTTGGTGGTGTAGTGGTGAGACTGCCTGCCTTTCAAGCAGACGACCCGGGTTCGATTCCCAGCCAAGTCGCCATGTGTCATTGCATTGCACTTTTGTTTCCCTTGTATGTTGTTGCTCAGGAATTAGTTGGACACCTTACCACTGGCATTACATGCCTTGGTGGTGTAGTGGTGAGACTGCCTGCCTTTCAAGCAGACGACCCGGGTTCGATTCCCAGCCAAGTCGCCATGTGTCATTGCATTGCACTTTTGTTTCCCTTGTATGTTGTTGCTCAGGAATTAGTTGGACACCTTACCACTGGCATTACATGCCTTGGTGGTGTAGTGGTGAGACTGCCTGCCTTTCAAGCAGACGACCCGGGTTCGATTCCCAGCCAAGTCGCCATGTGTCATTGCATTGCACTTTTGTTTCCCTTGTATGTTGTTGCTCAGGAATTAGTTGGACACCTTACCACTGGCATTACATGCCTTGGTGGTGTAGTGGTGAGACTGCCTGCCTTTCAAGCAGACGACCCGGGTTCGATTCCCAGCCAAGTCGCCATGTGTCATTGCATTGCACTTTTGTTTCCCTTGTATGTTGTTGCTCAGGAATTAGTTGGACACCTTACCACTGGCATTACATGCCTTGGTGGTGTAGTGGTGAGACTGCCTGCCTTTCAAGCAGACGACCCGGGTTCGATTCCCAGCCAAGTCGCCATGTGTCATTGCATTGCACTTTTGTTTCCCTTGTATGTTGTTGCTCAGGAATTAGTTGGACACCTTACCACTGGCATTACATGCCTTGGTGGTGTAGTGGTGAGACTGCCTGCCTTTCAAGCAGACGACCCGGGTTCGATTCCCAGCCAAGTCGCCATGTGTCATTGCATTGCACTTTTGTTTCCCTTGTATGTTGTTGCTCAGGAATTAGTTGGACACCTTACCACTGGCATTACATGCCTTGGTGGTGTAGTGGTGAGACTGCCTGCCTTTCAAGCAGACGACCCGGGTTCGATTCCCAGCCAAGTCGCCATGTGTCATTGCATTGCACTTTTGTTTCCCTTGTATGTTGTTGCTCAGGAATTAGTTGGACACCTTACCACTGGCATTACATGCCTTGGTGGTGTAGTGGTGAGACTGCCTGCCTTTCAAGCAGACGACCCGGGTTCGATTCCCAGCCAAGTCGCCATGTGTCATTGCATTGCACTTTTGTTTCCCTTGTATGTTGTTGCTCAGGAATTAGTTGGACACCTTACCACTGGCATTACATGCCTTGGTGGTGTAGTGGTGAGACTGCCTGCCTTTCAAGCAGACGACCCGGGTTCGATTCCCAGCCAAGTCGCCATGTGTCATTGCATTGCACTTTTGTTTCCCTTGTATGTTGTTGCTCAGGAATTAGTTGGACACCTTACCACTGGCATTACATGCCTTGGTGGTGTAGTGGTGAGACTGCCTGCCTTTCAAGCAGACGACCCGGGTTCGATTCCCAGCCAAGTCGCCATGTGTCATTGCATTGCACTTTTGTTTCCCTTGTATGTTGTTGCTCAGGAATTAGTTGGACACCTTACCACTGGCATTACATGCCTTGGTGGTGTAGTGGTGAGACTGCCTGCCTTTCAAGCAGACGACCCGGGTTCGATTCCCAGCCAAGTCGCCATGTGTCATTGCATTGCACTTTTGTTTCCCTTGTATGTTGTTGCTCAGGAATTAGTTGGACACCTTACCACTGGCATTACATGCCTTGGTGGTGTAGTGGTGAGACTGCCTGCCTTTCAAGCAGACGACCCGGGTTCGATTCCCAGCCAAGTCGCCATGTGTCATTGCATTGCACTTTTGTTTCCCTTGTATGTTGTTGCTCAGGAATTAGTTGGACACCTTACCACTGGCATTACATGCCTTGGTGGTGTAGTGGTGAGACTGCCTGCCTTTCAAGCAGACGACCCGGGTTCGATTCCCAGCCAAGTCGCCATGTGTCATTGCATTGCACTTTTGTTTCCCTTGTATGTTGTTGCTCAGGAATTAGTTGGACACCTTACCACTGGCATTACATGCCTTGGTGGTGTAGTGGTGAGACTGCCTGCCTTTCAAGCAGACGACCCGGGTTCGATTCCCAGCCAAGTCGCCATGTGTCATTGCATTGCACTTTTGTTTCCCTTGTATGTTGTTGCTCAGGAATTAGTTGGACACCTTACCACTGGCATTACATGCCTTGGTGGTGTAGTGGTGAGACTGCCTGCCTTTCAAGCAGACGACCCGGGTTCGATTCCCAGCCAAGTCGCCATGTGTCATTGCATTGCACTTTTGTTTCCCTTGTATGTTGTTGCTCAGGAATTAGTTGGACACCTTACCACTGGCATTACATGCCTTGGTGGTGTAGTGGTGAGACTGCCTGCCTTTCAAGCAGACGACCCGGGTTCGATTCCCAGCCAAGTCGCCATGTGTCATTGCATTGCACTTTTGTTTCCCTTGTATGTTGTTGCTCAGGAATTAGTTGGACACCTTACCACTGGCATTACATGCCTTGGTGGTGTAGTGGTGAGACTGCCTGCCTTTCAAGCAGACGACCCGGGTTCGATTCCCAGCCAAGTCGCCATGTGTCATTGCATTGCACTTTTGTTTCCCTTGTATGTTGTTGCTCAGGAATTAGTTGGACACCTTACCACTGGCATTACATGCCTTGGTGGTGTAGTGGTGAGACTGCCTGCCTTTCAAGCAGACGACCCGGGTTCGATTCCCAGCCAAGTCGCCATGTGTCATTGCATTGCACTTTTGTTTCCCTTGTATGTTGTTGCTCAGGAATTAGTTGGACACCTTACCACTGGCATTACATGCCTTGGTGGTGTAGTGGTGAGACTGCCTGCCTTTCAAGCAGACGACCCGGGTTCGATTCCCAGCCAAGTCGCCATGTGTCATTGCATTGCACTTTTGTTTCCCTTGTATGTTGTTGCTCAGGAATTAGTTGGACACCTTACCACTGGCATTACATGCCTTGGTGGTGTAGTGGTGAGACTGCCTGCCTTTCAAGCAGACGACCCGGGTTCGATTCCCAGCCAAGTCGCCATGTGTCATTGCATTGCACTTTTGTTTCCCTTGTATGTTGTTGCTCAGGAATTAGTTGGACACCTTACCACTGGCATTACATGCCTTGGTGGTGTAGTGGTGAGACTGCCTGCCTTTCAAGCAGACGACCCGGGTTCGATTCCCAGCCAAGTCGCCATGTGTCATTGCATTGCACTTTTGTTTCCCTTGTATGTTGTTGCTCAGGAATTAGTTGGACACCTTACCACTGGCATTACATGCCTTGGTGGTGTAGTGGTGAGACTGCCTGCCTTTCAAGCAGACGACCCGGGTTCGATTCCCAGCCAAGTCGCCATGTGTCATTGCATTGCACTTTTGTTTCCCTTGTATGTTGTTGCTCAGGAATTAGTTGGACACCTTACCACTGGCATTACATGCCTTGGTGGTGTAGTGGTGAGACTGCCTGCCTTTCAAGCAGACGACCCGGGTTCGATTCCCAGCCAAGTCGCCATGTGTCATTGCATTGCACTTTTGTTTCCCTTGTATGTTGTTGCTCAGGAATTAGTTGGACACCTTACCACTGGCATTACATGCCTTGGTGGTGTAGTGGTGAGACTGCCTGCCTTTCAAGCAGACGACCCGGGTTCGATTCCCAGCCAAGTCGCCATGTGTCATTGCATTGCACTTTTGTTTCCCTTGTATGTTGTTGCTCAGGAATTAGTTGGACACCTTACCACTGGCATTACATGCCTTGGTGGTGTAGTGGTGAGACTGCCTGCCTTTCAAGCAGACGACCCGGGTTCGATTCCCAGCCAAGTCGCCATGTGTCATTGCATTGCACTTTTGTTTCCCTTGTATGTTGTTGCTCAGGAATTAGTTGGACACCTTACCACTGGCATTACATGCCTTGGTGGTGTAGTGGTGAGACTGCCTGCCTTTCAAGCAGACGACCCGGGTTCGATTCCCAGCCAAGTCGCCATGTGTCATTGCATTGCACTTTTGTTTCCCTTGTATGTTGTTGCTCAGGAATTAGTTGGACACCTTACCACTGGCATTACATGCCTTGGTGGTGTAGTGGTGAGACTGCCTGCCTTTCAAGCAGACGACCCGGGTTCGATTCCCAGCCAAGTCGCCATGTGTCATTGCATTGCACTTTTGTTTCCCTTGTATGTTGTTGCTCAGGAATTAGTTGGACACCTTACCACTGGCATTACATGCCTTGGTGGTGTAGTGGTGAGACTGCCTGCCTTTCAAGCAGACGACCCGGGTTCGATTCCCAGCCAAGTCGCCATGTGTCATTGCATTGCACTTTTGTTTCCCTTGTATGTTGTTGCTCAGGAATTAGTTGGACACCTTACCACTGGCATTACATGCCTTGGTGGTGTAGTGGTGAGACTGCCTGCCTTTCAAGCAGACGACCCGGGTTCGATTCCCAGCCAAGTCGCCATGTGTCATTGCATTGCACTTTTGTTTCCCTTGTATGTTGTTGCTCAGGAATTAGTTGGACACCTTACCACTGGCATTACATGCCTTGGTGGTGTAGTGGTGAGACTGCCTGCCTTTCAAGCAGACGACCCGGGTTCGATTCCCAGCCAAGTCGCCATGTGTCATTGCATTGCACTTTTGTTTCCCTTGTATGTTGTTGCTCAGGAATTAGTTGGACACCTTACCACTGGCATTACATGCCTTGGTGGTGTAGTGGTGAGACTGCCTGCCTTTCAAGCAGACGACCCGGGTTCGATTCCCAGCCAAGTCGCCATGTGTCATTGCATTGCACTTTTGTTTCCCTTGTATGTTGTTGCTCAGGAATTAGTTGGACACCTTACCACTGGCATTACATGCCTTGGTGGTGTAGTGGTGAGACTGCCTGCCTTTCAAGCAGACGACCCGGGTTCGATTCCCAGCCAAGTCGCCATGTGTCATTGCATTGCACTTTTGTTTCCCTTGTATGTTGTTGCTCAGGAATTAGTTGGACACCTTACCACTGGCATTACATGCCTTGGTGGTGTAGTGGTGAGACTGCCTGCCTTTCAAGCAGACGACCCGGGTTCGATTCCCAGCCAAGTCGCCATGTGTCATTGCATTGCACTTTTGTTTCCCTTGTATGTTGTTGCTCAGGAATTAGTTGGACACCTTACCACTGGCATTACATGCCTTGGTGGTGTAGTGGTGAGACTGCCTGCCTTTCAAGCAGACGACCCGGGTTCGATTCCCAGCCAAGTCGCCATGTGTCATTGCATTGCACTTTTGTTTCCCTTGTATGTTGTTGCTCAGGAATTAGTTGGACACCTTACCACTGGCATTACATGCCTTGGTGGTGTAGTGGTGAGACTGCCTGCCTTTCAAGCAGACGACCCGGGTTCGATTCCCAGCCAAGTCGCCATGTGTCATTGCATTGCACTTTTGTTTCCCTTGTATGTTGTTGCTCAGGAATTAGTTGGACACCTTACCACTGGCATTACATGCCTTGGTGGTGTAGTGGTGAGACTGCCTGCCTTTCAAGCAGACGACCCGGGTTCGATTCCCAGCCAAGTCGCCATGTGTCATTGCATTGCACTTTTGTTTCCCTTGTATGTTGTTGCTCAGGAATTAGTTGGACACCTTACCACTGGCATTACATGCCTTGGTGGTGTAGTGGTGAGACTGCCTGCCTTTCAAGCAGACGACCCGGGTTCGATTCCCAGCCAAGTCGCCATGTGTCATTGCATTGCACTTTTGTTTCCCTTGTATGTTGTTGCTCAGGAATTAGTTGGACACCTTACCACTGGCATTACATGCCTTGGTGGTGTAGTGGTGAGACTGCCTGCCTTTCAAGCAGACGACCCGGGTTCGATTCCCAGCCAAGTCGCCATGTGTCATTGCATTGCACTTTTGTTTCCCTTGTATGTTGTTGCTCAGGAATTAGTTGGACACCTTACCACTGGCATTACATGCCTTGGTGGTGTAGTGGTGAGACTGCCTGCCTTTCAAGCAGACGACCCGGGTTCGATTCCCAGCCAAGTCGCCATGTGTCATTGCATTGCACTTTTGTTTCCCTTGTATGTTGTTGCTCAGGAATTAGTTGGACACCTTACCACTGGCATTACATGCCTTGGTGGTGTAGTGGTGAGACTGCCTGCCTTTCAAGCAGACGACCCGGGTTCGATTCCCAGCCAAGTCGCCATGTGTCATTGCATTGCACTTTTGTTTCCCTTGTATGTTGTTGCTCAGGAATTAGTTGGACACCTTACCACTGGCATTACATGCCTTGGTGGTGTAGTGGTGAGACTGCCTGCCTTTCAAGCAGACGACCCGGGTTCGATTCCCAGCCAAGTCGCCATGTGTCATTGCATTGCACTTTTGTTTCCCTTGTATGTTGTTGCTCAGGAATTAGTTGGACACCTTACCACTGGCATTACATGCCTTGGTGGTGTAGTGGTGAGACTGCCTGCCTTTCAAGCAGACGACCCGGGTTCGATTCCCAGCCAAGTCGCCATGTGTCATTGCATTGCACTTTTGTTTCCCTTGTATGTTGTTGCTCAGGAATTAGTTGGACACCTTACCACTGGCATTACATGCCTTGGTGGTGTAGTGGTGAGACTGCCTGCCTTTCAAGCAGACGACCCGGGTTCGATTCCCAGCCAAGTCGCCATGTGTCATTGCATTGCACTTTTGTTTCCCTTGTATGTTGTTGCTCAGGAATTAGTTGGACACCTTACCACTGGCATTACATGCCTTGGTGGTGTAGTGGTGAGACTGCCTGCCTTTCAAGCAGACGACCCGGGTTCGATTCCCAGCCAAGTCGCCATGTGTCATTGCATTGCACTTTTGTTTCCCTTGTATGTTGTTGCTCAGGAATTAGTTGGACACCTTACCACTGGCATTACATGCCTTGGTGGTGTAGTGGTGAGACTGCCTGCCTTTCAAGCAGACGACCCGGGTTCGATTCCCAGCCAAGTCGCCATGTGTCATTGCATTGCACTTTTGTTTCCCTTGTATGTTGTTGCTCAGGAATTAGTTGGACACCTTACCACTGGCATTACATGCCTTGGTGGTGTAGTGGTGAGACTGCCTGCCTTTCAAGCAGACGACCCGGGTTCGATTCCCAGCCAAGTCGCCATGTGTCATTGCATTGCACTTTTGTTTCCCTTGTATGTTGTTGCTCAGGAATTAGTTGGACACCTTACCACTGGCATTACATGCCTTGGTGGTGTAGTGGTGAGACTGCCTGCCTTTCAAGCAGACGACCCGGGTTCGATTCCCAGCCAAGTCGCCATGTGTCATTGCATTGCACTTTTGTTTCCCTTGTATGTTGTTGCTCAGGAATTAGTTGGACACCTTACCACTGGCATTACATGCCTTGGTGGTGTAGTGGTGAGACTGCCTGCCTTTCAAGCAGACGACCCGGGTTCGATTCCCAGCCAAGTCGCCATGTGTCATTGCATTGCACTTTTGTTTCCCTTGTATGTTGTTGCTCAGGAATTAGTTGGACACCTTACCACTGGCATTACATGCCTTGGTGGTGTAGTGGTGAGACTGCCTGCCTTTCAAGCAGACGACCCGGGTTCGATTCCCAGCCAAGTCGCCATGTGTCATTGCATTGCACTTTTGTTTCCCTTGTATGTTGTTGCTCAGGAATTAGTTGGACACCTTACCACTGGCATTACATGCCTTGGTGGTGTAGTGGTGAGACTGCCTGCCTTTCAAGCAGACGACCCGGGTTCGATTCCCAGCCAAGTCGCCATGTGTCATTGCATTGCACTTTTGTTTCCCTTGTATGTTGTTGCTCAGGAATTAGTTGGACACCTTACCACTGGCATTACATGCCTTGGTGGTGTAGTGGTGAGACTGCCTGCCTTTCAAGCAGACGACCCGGGTTCGATTCCCAGCCAAGTCGCCATGTGTCATTGCATTGCACTTTTGTTTCCCTTGTATGTTGTTGCTCAGGAATTAGTTGGACACCTTACCACTGGCATTACATGCCTTGGTGGTGTAGTGGTGAGACTGCCTGCCTTTCAAGCAGACGACCCGGGTTCGATTCCCAGCCAAGTCGCCATGTGTCATTGCATTGCACTTTTGTTTCCCTTGTATGTTGTTGCTCAGGAATTAGTTGGACACCTTACCACTGGCATTACATGCCTTGGTGGTGTAGTGGTGAGACTGCCTGCCTTTCAAGCAGACGACCCGGGTTCGATTCCCAGCCAAGTCGCCATGTGTCATTGCATTGCACTTTTGTTTCCCTTGTATGTTGTTGCTCAGGAATTAGTTGGACACCTTACCACTGGCATTACATGCCTTGGTGGTGTAGTGGTGAGACTGCCTGCCTTTCAAGCAGACGACCCGGGTTCGATTCCCAGCCAAGTCGCCATGTGTCATTGCATTGCACTTTTGTTTCCCTTGTATGTTGTTGCTCAGGAATTAGTTGGACACCTTACCACTGGCATTACATGCCTTGGTGGTGTAGTGGTGAGACTGCCTGCCTTTCAAGCAGACGACCCGGGTTCGATTCCCAGCCAAGTCGCCATGTGTCATTGCATTGCACTTTTGTTTCCCTTGTATGTTGTTGCTCAGGAATTAGTTGGACACCTTACCACTGGCATTACATGCCTTGGTGGTGTAGTGGTGAGACTGCCTGCCTTTCAAGCAGACGACCCGGGTTCGATTCCCAGCCAAGTCGCCATGTGTCATTGCATTGCACTTTTGTTTCCCTTGTATGTTGTTGCTCAGGAATTAGTTGGACACCTTACCACTGGCATTACATGCCTTGGTGGTGTAGTGGTGAGACTGCCTGCCTTTCAAGCAGACGACCCGGGTTCGATTCCCAGCCAAGTCGCCATGTGTCATTGCATTGCACTTTTGTTTCCCTTGTATGTTGTTGCTCAGGAATTAGTTGGACACCTTACCACTGGCATTACATGCCTTGGTGGTGTAGTGGTGAGACTGCCTGCCTTTCAAGCAGACGACCCGGGTTCGATTCCCAGCCAAGTCGCCATGTGTCATTGCATTGCACTTTTGTTTCCCTTGTATGTTGTTGCTCAGGAATTAGTTGGACACCTTACCACTGGCATTACATGCCTTGGTGGTGTAGTGGTGAGACTGCCTGCCTTTCAAGCAGACGACCCGGGTTCGATTCCCAGCCAAGTCGCCATGTGTCATTGCATTGCACTTTTGTTTCCCTTGTATGTTGTTGCTCAGGAATTAGTTGGACACCTTACCACTGGCATTACATGCCTTGGTGGTGTAGTGGTGAGACTGCCTGCCTTTCAAGCAGACGACCCGGGTTCGATTCCCAGCCAAGTCGCCATGTGTCATTGCATTGCACTTTTGTTTCCCTTGTATGTTGTTGCTCAGGAATTAGTTGGACACCTTACCACTGGCATTACATGCCTTGGTGGTGTAGTGGTGAGACTGCCTGCCTTTCAAGCAGACGACCCGGGTTCGATTCCCAGCCAAGTCGCCATGTGTCATTGCATTGCACTTTTGTTTCCCTTGTATGTTGTTGCTCAGGAATTAGTTGGACACCTTACCACTGGCATTACATGCCTTGGTGGTGTAGTGGTGAGACTGCCTGCCTTTCAAGCAGACGACCCGGGTTCGATTCCCAGCCAAGTCGCCATGTGTCATTGCATTGCACTTTTGTTTCCCTTGTATGTTGTTGCTCAGGAATTAGTTGGACACCTTACCACTGGCATTACATGCCTTGGTGGTGTAGTGGTGAGACTGCCTGCCTTTCAAGCAGACGACCCGGGTTCGATTCCCAGCCAAGTCGCCATGTGTCATTGCATTGCACTTTTGTTTCCCTTGTATGTTGTTGCTCAGGAATTAGTTGGACACCTTACCACTGGCATTACATGCCTTGGTGGTGTAGTGGTGAGACTGCCTGCCTTTCAAGCAGACGACCCGGGTTCGATTCCCAGCCAAGTCGCCATGTGTCATTGCATTGCACTTTTGTTTCCCTTGTATGTTGTTGCTCAGGAATTAGTTGGACACCTTACCACTGGCATTACATGCCTTGGTGGTGTAGTGGTGAGACTGCCTGCCTTTCAAGCAGACGACCCGGGTTCGATTCCCAGCCAAGTCGCCATGTGTCATTGCATTGCACTTTTGTTTCCCTTGTATGTTGTTGCTCAGGAATTAGTTGGACACCTTACCACTGGCATTACATGCCTTGGTGGTGTAGTGGTGAGACTGCCTGCCTTTCAAGCAGACGACCCGGGTTCGATTCCCAGCCAAGTCGCCATGTGTCATTGCATTGCACTTTTGTTTCCCTTGTATGTTGTTGCTCAGGAATTAGTTGGACACCTTACCACTGGCATTACATGCCTTGGTGGTGTAGTGGTGAGACTGCCTGCCTTTCAAGCAGACGACCCGGGTTCGATTCCCAGCCAAGTCGCCATGTGTCATTGCATTGCACTTTTGTTTCCCTTGTATGTTGTTGCTCAGGAATTAGTTGGACACCTTACCACTGGCATTACATGCCTTGGTGGTGTAGTGGTGAGACTGCCTGCCTTTCAAGCAGACGACCCGGGTTCGATTCCCAGCCAAGTCGCCATGTGTCATTGCATTGCACTTTTGTTTCCCTTGTATGTTGTTGCTCAGGAATTAGTTGGACACCTTACCACTGGCATTACATGCCTTGGTGGTGTAGTGGTGAGACTGCCTGCCTTTCAAGCAGACGACCCGGGTTCGATTCCCAGCCAAGTCGCCATGTGTCATTGCATTGCACTTTTGTTTCCCTTGTATGTTGTTGCTCAGGAATTAGTTGGACACCTTACCACTGGCATTACATGCCTTGGTGGTGTAGTGGTGAGACTGCCTGCCTTTCAAGCAGACGACCCGGGTTCGATTCCCAGCCAAGTCGCCATGTGTCATTGCATTGCACTTTTGTTTCCCTTGTATGTTGTTGCTCAGGAATTAGTTGGACACCTTACCACTGGCATTACATGCCTTGGTGGTGTAGTGGTGAGACTGCCTGCCTTTCAAGCAGACGACCCGGGTTCGATTCCCAGCCAAGTCGCCATGTGTCATTGCATTGCACTTTTGTTTCCCTTGTATGTTGTTGCTCAGGAATTAGTTGGACACCTTACCACTGGCATTACATGCCTTGGTGGTGTAGTGGTGAGACTGCCTGCCTTTCAAGCAGACGACCCGGGTTCGATTCCCAGCCAAGTCGCCATGTGTCATTGCATTGCACTTTTGTTTCCCTTGTATGTTGTTGCTCAGGAATTAGTTGGACACCTTACCACTGGCATTACATGCCTTGGTGGTGTAGTGGTGAGACTGCCTGCCTTTCAAGCAGACGACCCGGGTTCGATTCCCAGCCAAGTCGCCATGTGTCATTGCATTGCACTTTTGTTTCCCTTGTATGTTGTTGCTCAGGAATTAGTTGGACACCTTACCACTGGCATTACATGCCTTGGTGGTGTAGTGGTGAGACTGCCTGCCTTTCAAGCAGACGACCCGGGTTCGATTCCCAGCCAAGTCGCCATGTGTCATTGCATTGCACTTTTGTTTCCCTTGTATGTTGTTGCTCAGGAATTAGTTGGACACCTTACCACTGGCATTACATGCCTTGGTGGTGTAGTGGTGAGACTGCCTGCCTTTCAAGCAGACGACCCGGGTTCGATTCCCAGCCAAGTCGCCATGTGTCATTGCATTGCACTTTTGTTTCCCTTGTATGTTGTTGCTCAGGAATTAGTTGGACACCTTACCACTGGCATTACATGCCTTGGTGGTGTAGTGGTGAGACTGCCTGCCTTTCAAGCAGACGACCCGGGTTCGATTCCCAGCCAAGTCGCCATGTGTCATTGCATTGCACTTTTGTTTCCCTTGTATGTTGTTGCTCAGGAATTAGTTGGACACCTTACCACTGGCATTACATGCCTTGGTGGTGTAGTGGTGAGACTGCCTGCCTTTCAAGCAGACGACCCGGGTTCGATTCCCAGCCAAGTCGCCATGTGTCATTGCATTGCACTTTTGTTTCCCTTGTATGTTGTTGCTCAGGAATTAGTTGGACACCTTACCACTGGCATTACATGCCTTGGTGGTGTAGTGGTGAGACTGCCTGCCTTTCAAGCAGACGACCCGGGTTCGATTCCCAGCCAAGTCGCCATGTGTCATTGCATTGCACTTTTGTTTCCCTTGTATGTTGTTGCTCAGGAATTAGTTGGACACCTTACCACTGGCATTACATGCCTTGGTGGTGTAGTGGTGAGACTGCCTGCCTTTCAAGCAGACGACCCGGGTTCGATTCCCAGCCAAGTCGCCATGTGTCATTGCATTGCACTTTTGTTTCCCTTGTATGTTGTTGCTCAGGAATTAGTTGGACACCTTACCACTGGCATTACATGCCTTGGTGGTGTAGTGGTGAGACTGCCTGCCTTTCAAGCAGACGACCCGGGTTCGATTCCCAGCCAAGTCGCCATGTGTCATTGCATTGCACTTTTGTTTCCCTTGTATGTTGTTGCTCAGGAATTAGTTGGACACCTTACCACTGGCATTACATGCCTTGGTGGTGTAGTGGTGAGACTGCCTGCCTTTCAAGCAGACGACCCGGGTTCGATTCCCAGCCAAGTCGCCATGTGTCATTGCATTGCACTTTTGTTTCCCTTGTATGTTGTTGCTCAGGAATTAGTTGGACACCTTACCACTGGCATTACATGCCTTGGTGGTGTAGTGGTGAGACTGCCTGCCTTTCAAGCAGACGACCCGGGTTCGATTCCCAGCCAAGTCGCCATGTGTCATTGCATTGCACTTTTGTTTCCCTTGTATGTTGTTGCTCAGGAATTAGTTGGACACCTTACCACTGGCATTACATGCCTTGGTGGTGTAGTGGTGAGACTGCCTGCCTTTCAAGCAGACGACCCGGGTTCGATTCCCAGCCAAGTCGCCATGTGTCATTGCATTGCACTTTTGTTTCCCTTGTATGTTGTTGCTCAGGAATTAGTTGGACACCTTACCACTGGCATTACATGCCTTGGTGGTGTAGTGGTGAGACTGCCTGCCTTTCAAGCAGACGACCCGGGTTCGATTCCCAGCCAAGTCGCCATGTGTCATTGCATTGCACTTTTGTTTCCCTTGTATGTTGTTGCTCAGGAATTAGTTGGACACCTTACCACTGGCATTACATGCCTTGGTGGTGTAGTGGTGAGACTGCCTGCCTTTCAAGCAGACGACCCGGTTCGATTCCCAGCCAAGTCGCCATGTGTCATTGCATTGCACTTTTGTTTCCCTTGTATGTTGTTGCTCAGGAATTAGTTGGACACCTTACCACTGGCATTACATGCCTTGGTGGTGTAGTGGTGAGACTGCCTGCCTTTCAAGCAGACGACCCGGGTTCGATTCCCAGCCAAGTCGCCATGTGTCATTGCATTGCACTTTTGTTTCCCTTGTATGTTGTTGCTCAGGAATTAGTTGGACACCTTACCACTGGCATTACATGCCTTGGTGGTGTAGTGGTGAGACTGCCTGCCTTTCAAGCAGACGACCCGGGTTCGATTCCCAGCCAAGTCGCCATGTGTCATTGCATTGCACTTTTGTTTCCCTTGTATGTTGTTGCTCAGGAATTAGTTGGACACCTTACCACTGGCATTACATGCCTTGGTGGTGTAGTGGTGAGACTGCCTGCCTTTCAAGCAGACGACCCGGGTTCGATTCCCAGCCAAGTCGCCATGTGTCATTGCATTGCACTTTTGTTTCCCTTGTATGTTGTTGCTCAGGAATTAGTTGGACACCTTACCACTGGCATTACATGCCTTGGTGGTGTAGTGGTGAGACTGCCTGCCTTTCAAGCAGACGACCCGGGTTCGATTCCCAGCCAAGTCGCCATGTGTCATTGCATTGCACTTTTGTTTCCCTTGTATGTTGTTGCTCAGGAATTAGTTGGACACCTTACCACTGGCATTACATGCCTTGGTGGTGTAGTGGTGAGACTGCCTGCCTTTCAAGCAGACGACCCGGGTTCGATTCCCAGCCAAGTCGCCATGTGTCATTGCATTGCACTTTTGTTTCCCTTGTATGTTGTTGCTCAGGAATTAGTTGGACACCTTACCACTGGCATTACATGCCTTGGTGGTGTAGTGGTGAGACTGCCTGCCTTTCAAGCAGACGACCCGGGTTCGATTCCCAGCCAAGTCGCCATGTGTCATTGCATTGCACTTTTGTTTCCCTTGTATGTTGTTGCTCAGGAATTAGTTGGACACCTTACCACTGGCATTACATGCCTTGGTGGTGTAGTGGTGAGACTGCCTGCCTTTCAAGCAGACGACCCGGGTTCGATTCCCAGCCAAGTCGCCATGTGTCATTGCATTGCACTTTTGTTTCCCTTGTATGTTGTTGCTCAGGAATTAGTTGGACACCTTACCACTGGCATTACATGCCTTGGTGGTGTAGTGGTGAGACTGCCTGCCTTTCAAGCAGACGACCCGGGTTCGATTCCCAGCCAAGTCGCCATGTGTCATTGCATTGCACTTTTGTTTCCCTTGTATGTTGTTGCTCAGGAATTAGTTGGACACCTTACCACTGGCATTACATGCCTTGGTGGTGTAGTGGTGAGACTGCCTGCCTTTCAAGCAGACGACCCGGGTTCGATTCCCAGCCAAGTCGCCATGTGTCATTGCATTGCACTTTTGTTTCCCTTGTATGTTGTTGCTCAGGAATTAGTTGGACACCTTACCACTGGCATTACATGCCTTGGTGGTGTAGTGGTGAGACTGCCTGCCTTTCAAGCAGACGACCCGGGTTCGATTCCCAGCCAAGTCGCCATGTGTCATTGCATTGCACTTTTGTTTCCCTTGTATGTTGTTGCTCAGGAATTAGTTGGACACCTTACCACTGGCATTACATGCCTTGGTGGTGTAGTGGTGAGACTGCCTGCCTTTCAAGCAGACGACCCGGGTTCGATTCCCAGCCAAGTCGCCATGTGTCATTGCATTGCACTTTTGTTTCCCTTGTATGTTGTTGCTCAGGAATTAGTTGGACACCTTACCACTGGCATTACATGCCTTGGTGGTGTAGTGGTGAGACTGCCTGCCTTTCAAGCAGACGACCCGGGTTCGATTCCCAGCCAAGTCGCCATGTGTCATTGCATTGCACTTTTGTTTCCCTTGTATGTTGTTGCTCAGGAATTAGTTGGACACCTTACCACTGGCATTACATGCCTTGGTGGTGTAGTGGTGAGACTGCCTGCCTTTCAAGCAGACGACCCGGGTTCGATTCCCAGCCAAGTCGCCATGTGTCATTGCATTGCACTTTTGTTTCCCTTGTATGTTGTTGCTCAGGAATTAGTTGGACACCTTACCACTGGCATTACATGCCTTGGTGGTGTAGTGGTGAGACTGCCTGCCTTTCAAGCAGACGACCCGGGTTCGATTCCCAGCCAAGTCGCCATGTGTCATTGCATTGCACTTTTGTTTCCCTTGTATGTTGTTGCTCAGGAATTAGTTGGACACCTTACCACTGGCATTACATGCCTTGGTGGTGTAGTGGTGAGACTGCCTGCCTTTCAAGCAGACGACCCGGGTTCGATTCCCAGCCAAGTCGCCATGTGTCATTGCATTGCACTTTTGTTTCCCTTGTATGTTGTTGCTCAGGAATTAGTTGGACACCTTACCACTGGCATTACATGCCTTGGTGGTGTAGTGGTGAGACTGCCTGCCTTTCAAGCAGACGACCCGGGTTCGATTCCCAGCCAAGTCGCCATGTGTCATTGCATTGCACTTTTGTTTCCCTTGTATGTTGTTGCTCAGGAATTAGTTGGACACCTTACCACTGGCATTACATGCCTTGGTGGTGTAGTGGTGAGACTGCCTGCCTTTCAAGCAGACGACCCGGGTTCGATTCCCAGCCAAGTCGCCATGTGTCATTGCATTGCACTTTTGTTTCCCTTGTATGTTGTTGCTCAGGAATTAGTTGGACACCTTACCACTGGCATTACATGCCTTGGTGGTGTAGTGGTGAGACTGCCTGCCTTTCAAGCAGACGACCCGGGTTCGATTCCCAGCCAAGTCGCCATGTGTCATTGCATTGCACTTTTGTTTCCCTTGTATGTTGTTGCTCAGGAATTAGTTGGACACCTTACCACTGGCATTACATGCCTTGGTGGTGTAGTGGTGAGACTGCCTGCCTTTCAAGCAGACGACCCGGGTTCGATTCCCAGCCAAGTCGCCATGTGTCATTGCATTGCACTTTTGTTTCCCTTGTATGTTGTTGCTCAGGAATTAGTTGGACACCTTACCACTGGCATTACATGCCTTGGTGGTGTAGTGGTGAGACTGCCTGCCTTTCAAGCAGACGACCCGGGTTCGATTCCCAGCCAAGTCGCCATGTGTCATTGCATTGCACTTTTGTTTCCCTTGTATGTTGTTGCTCAGGAATTAGTTGGACACCTTACCACTGGCATTACATGCCTTGGTGGTGTAGTGGTGAGACTGCCTGCCTTTCAAGCAGACGACCCGGGTTCGATTCCCAGCCAAGTCGCCATGTGTCATTGCATTGCACTTTTGTTTCCCTTGTATGTTGTTGCTCAGGAATTAGTTGGACACCTTACCACTGGCATTACATGCCTTGGTGGTGTAGTGGTGAGACTGCCTGCCTTTCAAGCAGACGACCCGGGTTCGATTCCCAGCCAAGTCGCCATGTGTCATTGCATTGCACTTTTGTTTCCCTTGTATGTTGTTGCTCAGGAATTAGTTGGACACCTTACCACTGGCATTACATGCCTTGGTGGTGTAGTGGTGAGACTGCCTGCCTTTCAAGCAGACGACCCGGGTTCGATTCCCAGCCAAGTCGCCATGTGTCATTGCATTGCACTTTTGTTTCCCTTGTATGTTGTTGCTCAGGAATTAGTTGGACACCTTACCACTGGCATTACATGCCTTGGTGGTGTAGTGGTGAGACTGCCTGCCTTTCAAGCAGACGACCCGGGTTCGATTCCCAGCCAAGTCGCCATGTGTCATTGCATTGCACTTTTGTTTCCCTTGTATGTTGTTGCTCAGGAATTAGTTGGACACCTTACCACTGGCATTACATGCCTTGGTGGTGTAGTGGTGAGACTGCCTGCCTTTCAAGCAGACGACCCGGGTTCGATTCCCAGCCAAGTCGCCATGTGTCATTGCATTGCACTTTTGTTTCCCTTGTATGTTGTTGCTCAGGAATTAGTTGGACACCTTACCACTGGCATTACATGCCTTGGTGGTGTAGTGGTGAGACTGCCTGCCTTTCAAGCAGACGACCCGGGTTCGATTCCCAGCCAAGTCGCCATGTGTCATTGCATTGCACTTTTGTTTCCCTTGTATGTTGTTGCTCAGGAATTAGTTGGACACCTTACCACTGGCATTACATGCCTTGGTGGTGTAGTGGTGAGACTGCCTGCCTTTCAAGCAGACGACCCGGGTTCGATTCCCAGCCAAGTCGCCATGTGTCATTGCATTGCACTTTTGTTTCCCTTGTATGTTGTTGCTCAGGAATTAGTTGGACACCTTACCACTGGCATTACATGCCTTGGTGGTGTAGTGGTGAGACTGCCTGCCTTTCAAGCAGACGACCCGGGTTCGATTCCCAGCCAAGTCGCCATGTGTCATTGCATTGCACTTTTGTTTCCCTTGTATGTTGTTGCTCAGGAATTAGTTGGACACCTTACCACTGGCATTACATGCCTTGGTGGTGTAGTGGTGAGACTGCCTGCCTTTCAAGCAGACGACCCGGGTTCGATTCCCAGCCAAGTCGCCATGTGTCATTGCATTGCACTTTTGTTTCCCTTGTATGTTGTTGCTCAGGAATTAGTTGGACACCTTACCACTGGCATTACATGCCTTGGTGGTGTAGTGGTGAGACTGCCTGCCTTTCAAGCAGACGACCCGGGTTCGATTCCCAGCCAAGTCGCCATGTGTCATTGCATTGCACTTTTGTTTCCCTTGTATGTTGTTGCTCAGGAATTAGTTGGACACCTTACCACTGGCATTACATGCCTTGGTGGTGTAGTGGTGAGACTGCCTGCCTTTCAAGCAGACGACCCGGGTTCGATTCCCAGCCAAGTCGCCATGTGTCATTGCATTGCACTTTTGTTTCCCTTGTATGTTGTTGCTCAGGAATTAGTTGGACACCTTACCACTGGCATTACATGCCTTGGTGGTGTAGTGGTGAGACTGCCTGCCTTTCAAGCAGACGACCCGGGTTCGATTCCCAGCCAAGTCGCCATGTGTCATTGCATTGCACTTTTGTTTCCCTTGTATGTTGTTGCTCAGGAATTAGTTGGACACCTTACCACTGGCATTACATGCCTTGGTGGTGTAGTGGTGAGACTGCCTGCCTTTCAAGCAGACGACCCGGGTTCGATTCCCAGCCAAGTCGCCATGTGTCATTGCATTGCACTTTTGTTTCCCTTGTATGTTGTTGCTCAGGAATTAGTTGGACACCTTACCACTGGCATTACATGCCTTGGTGGTGTAGTGGTGAGACTGCCTGCCTTTCAAGCAGACGACCCGGGTTCGATTCCCAGCCAAGTCGCCATGTGTCATTGCATTGCACTTTTGTTTCCCTTGTATGTTGTTGCTCAGGAATTAGTTGGACACCTTACCACTGGCATTACATGCCTTGGTGGTGTAGTGGTGAGACTGCCTGCCTTTCAAGCAGACGACCCGGGTTCGATTCCCAGCCAAGTCGCCATGTGTCATTGCATTGCACTTTTGTTTCCCTTGTATGTTGTTGCTCAGGAATTAGTTGGACACCTTACCACTGGCATTACATGCCTTGGTGGTGTAGTGGTGAGACTGCCTGCCTTTCAAGCAGACGACCCGGGTTCGATTCCCAGCCAAGTCGCCATGTGTCATTGCATTGCACTTTTGTTTCCCTTGTATGTTGTTGCTCAGGAATTAGTTGGACACCTTACCACTGGCATTACATGCCTTGGTGGTGTAGTGGTGAGACTGCCTGCCTTTCAAGCAGACGACCCGGGTTCGATTCCCAGCCAAGTCGCCATGTGTCATTGCATTGCACTTTTGTTTCCCTTGTATGTTGTTGCTCAGGAATTAGTTGGACACCTTACCACTGGCATTACATGCCTTGGTGGTGTAGTGGTGAGACTGCCTGCCTTTCAAGCAGACGACCCGGGTTCGATTCCCAGCCAAGTCGCCATGTGTCATTGCATTGCACTTTTGTTTCCCTTGTATGTTGTTGCTCAGGAATTAGTTGGACACCTTACCACTGGCATTACATGCCTTGGTGGTGTAGTGGTGAGACTGCCTGCCTTTCAAGCAGACGACCCGGGTTCGATTCCCAGCCAAGTCGCCATGTGTCATTGCATTGCACTTTTGTTTCCCTTGTATGTTGTTGCTCAGGAATTAGTTGGACACCTTACCACTGGCATTACATGCCTTGGTGGTGTAGTGGTGAGACTGCCTGCCTTTCAAGCAGACGACCCGGGTTCGATTCCCAGCCAAGTCGCCATGTGTCATTGCATTGCACTTTTGTTTCCCTTGTATGTTGTTGCTCAGGAATTAGTTGGACACCTTACCACTGGCATTACATGCCTTGGTGGTGTAGTGGTGAGACTGCCTGCCTTTCAAGCAGACGACCCGGGTTCGATTCCCAGCCAAGTCGCCATGTGTCATTGCATTGCACTTTTGTTTCCCTTGTATGTTGTTGCTCAGGAATTAGTTGGACACCTTACCACTGGCATTACATGCCTTGGTGGTGTAGTGGTGAGACTGCCTGCCTTTCAAGCAGACGACCCGGGTTCGATTCCCAGCCAAGTCGCCATGTGTCATTGCATTGCACTTTTGTTTCCCTTGTATGTTGTTGCTCAGGAATTAGTTGGACACCTTACCACTGGCATTACATGCCTTGGTGGTGTAGTGGTGAGACTGCCTGCCTTTCAAGCAGACGACCCGGGTTCGATTCCCAGCCAAGTCGCCATGTGTCATTGCATTGCACTTTTGTTTCCCTTGTATGTTGTTGCTCAGGAATTAGTTGGACACCTTACCACTGGCATTACATGCCTTGGTGGTGTAGTGGTGAGACTGCCTGCCTTTCAAGCAGACGACCCGGGTTCGATTCCCAGCCAAGTCGCCATGTGTCATTGCATTGCACTTTTGTTTCCCTTGTATGTTGTTGCTCAGGAATTAGTTGGACACCTTACCACTGGCATTACATGCCTTGGTGGTGTAGTGGTGAGACTGCCTGCCTTTCAAGCAGACGACCCGGGTTCGATTCCCAGCCAAGTCGCCATGTGTCATTGCATTGCACTTTTGTTTCCCTTGTATGTTGTTGCTCAGGAATTAGTTGGACACCTTACCACTGGCATTACATGCCTTGGTGGTGTAGTGGTGAGACTGCCTGCCTTTCAAGCAGACGACCCGGGTTCGATTCCCAGCCAAGTCGCCATGTGTCATTGCATTGCACTTTTGTTTCCCTTGTATGTTGTTGCTCAGGAATTAGTTGGACACCTTACCACTGGCATTACATGCCTTGGTGGTGTAGTGGTGAGACTGCCTGCCTTTCAAGCAGACGACCCGGGTTCGATTCCCAGCCAAGTCGCCATGTGTCATTGCATTGCACTTTTGTTTCCCTTGTATGTTGTTGCTCAGGAATTAGTTGGACACCTTACCACTGGCATTACATGCCTTGGTGGTGTAGTGGTGAGACTGCCTGCCTTTCAAGCAGACGACCCGGGTTCGATTCCCAGCCAAGTCGCCATGTGTCATTGCATTGCACTTTTGTTTCCCTTGTATGTTGTTGCTCAGGAATTAGTTGGACACCTTACCACTGGCATTACATGCCTTGGTGGTGTAGTGGTGAGACTGCCTGCCTTTCAAGCAGACGACCCGGGTTCGATTCCCAGCCAAGTCGCCATGTGTCATTGCATTGCACTTTTGTTTCCCTTGTATGTTGTTGCTCAGGAATTAGTTGGACACCTTACCACTGGCATTACATGCCTTGGTGGTGTAGTGGTGAGACTGCCTGCCTTTCAAGCAGACGACCCGGGTTCGATTCCCAGCCAAGTCGCCATGTGTCATTGCATTGCACTTTTGTTTCCCTTGTATGTTGTTGCTCAGGAATTAGTTGGACACCTTACCACTGGCATTACATGCCTTGGTGGTGTAGTGGTGAGACTGCCTGCCTTTCAAGCAGACGACCCGGGTTCGATTCCCAGCCAAGTCGCCATGTGTCATTGCATTGCACTTTTGTTTCCCTTGTATGTTGTTGCTCAGGAATTAGTTGGACACCTTACCACTGGCATTACATGCCTTGGTGGTGTAGTGGTGAGACTGCCTGCCTTTCAAGCAGACGACCCGGGTTCGATTCCCAGCCAAGTCGCCATGTGTCATTGCATTGCACTTTTGTTTCCCTTGTATGTTGTTGCTCAGGAATTAGTTGGACACCTTACCACTGGCATTACATGCCTTGGTGGTGTAGTGGTGAGACTGCCTGCCTTTCAAGCAGACGACCCGGGTTCGATTCCCAGCCAAGTCGCCATGTGTCATTGCATTGCACTTTTGTTTCCCTTGTATGTTGTTGCTCAGGAATTAGTTGGACACCTTACCACTGGCATTACATGCCTTGGTGGTGTAGTGGTGAGACTGCCTGCCTTTCAAGCAGACGACCCGGGTTCGATTCCCAGCCAAGTCGCCATGTGTCATTGCATTGCACTTTTGTTTCCCTTGTATGTTGTTGCTCAGGAATTAGTTGGACACCTTACCACTGGCATTACATGCCTTGGTGGTGTAGTGGTGAGACTGCCTGCCTTTCAAGCAGACGACCCGGGTTCGATTCCCAGCCAAGTCGCCATGTGTCATTGCATTGCACTTTTGTTTCCCTTGTATGTTGTTGCTCAGGAATTAGTTGGACACCTTACCACTGGCATTACATGCCTTGGTGGTGTAGTGGTGAGACTGCCTGCCTTTCAAGCAGACGACCCGGGTTCGATTCCCAGCCAAGTCGCCATGTGTCATTGCATTGCACTTTTGTTTCCCTTGTATGTTGTTGCTCAGGAATTAGTTGGACACCTTACCACTGGCATTACATGCCTTGGTGGTGTAGTGGTGAGACTGCCTGCCTTTCAAGCAGACGACCCGGGTTCGATTCCCAGCCAAGTCGCCATGTGTCATTGCATTGCACTTTTGTTTCCCTTGTATGTTGTTGCTCAGGAATTAGTTGGACACCTTACCACTGGCATTACATGCCTTGGTGGTGTAGTGGTGAGACTGCCTGCCTTTCAAGCAGACGACCCGGGTTCGATTCCCAGCCAAGTCGCCATGTGTCATTGCATTGCACTTTTGTTTCCCTTGTATGTTGTTGCTCAGGAATTAGTTGGACACCTTACCACTGGCATTACATGCCTTGGTGGTGTAGTGGTGAGACTGCCTGCCTTTCAAGCAGACGACCCGGGTTCGATTCCCAGCCAAGTCGCCATGTGTCATTGCATTGCACTTTTGTTTCCCTTGTATGTTGTTGCTCAGGAATTAGTTGGACACCTTACCACTGGCATTACATGCCTTGGTGGTGTAGTGGTGAGACTGCCTGCCTTTCAAGCAGACGACCCGGGTTCGATTCCCAGCCAAGTCGCCATGTGTCATTGCATTGCACTTTTGTTTCCCTTGTATGTTGTTGCTCAGGAATTAGTTGGACACCTTACCACTGGCATTACATGCCTTGGTGGTGTAGTGGTGAGACTGCCTGCCTTTCAAGCAGACGACCCGGGTTCGATTCCCAGCCAAGTCGCCATGTGTCATTGCATTGCACTTTTGTTTCCCTTGTATGTTGTTGCTCAGGAATTAGTTGGACACCTTACCACTGGCATTACATGCCTTGGTGGTGTAGTGGTGAGACTGCCTGCCTTTCAAGCAGACGACCCGGGTTCGATTCCCAGCCAAGTCGCCATGTGTCATTGCATTGCACTTTTGTTTCCCTTGTATGTTGTTGCTCAGGAATTAGTTGGACACCTTACCACTGGCATTACATGCCTTGGTGGTGTAGTGGTGAGACTGCCTGCCTTTCAAGCAGACGACCCGGGTTCGATTCCCAGCCAAGTCGCCATGTGTCATTGCATTGCACTTTTGTTTCCCTTGTATGTTGTTGCTCAGGAATTAGTTGGACACCTTACCACTGGCATTACATGCCTTGGTGGTGTAGTGGTGAGACTGCCTGCCTTTCAAGCAGACGACCCGGGTTCGATTCCCAGCCAAGTCGCCATGTGTCATTGCATTGCACTTTTGTTTCCCTTGTATGTTGTTGCTCAGGAATTAGTTGGACACCTTACCACTGGCATTACATGCCTTGGTGGTGTAGTGGTGAGACTGCCTGCCTTTCAAGCAGACGACCCGGGTTCGATTCCCAGCCAAGTCGCCATGTGTCATTGCATTGCACTTTTGTTTCCCTTGTATGTTGTTGCTCAGGAATTAGTTGGACACCTTACCACTGGCATTACATGCCTTGGTGGTGTAGTGGTGAGACTGCCTGCCTTTCAAGCAGACGACCCGGGTTCGATTCCCAGCCAAGTCGCCATGTGTCATTGCATTGCACTTTTGTTTCCCTTGTATGTTGTTGCTCAGGAATTAGTTGGACACCTTACCACTGGCATTACATGCCTTGGTGGTGTAGTGGTGAGACTGCCTGCCTTTCAAGCAGACGACCCGGGTTCGATTCCCAGCCAAGTCGCCATGTGTCATTGCATTGCACTTTTGTTTCCCTTGTATGTTGTTGCTCAGGAATTAGTTGGACACCTTACCACTGGCATTACATGCCTTGGTGGTGTAGTGGTGAGACTGCCTGCCTTTCAAGCAGACGACCCGGGTTCGATTCCCAGCCAAGTCGCCATGTGTCATTGCATTGCACTTTTGTTTCCCTTGTATGTTGTTGCTCAGGAATTAGTTGGACACCTTACCACTGGCATTACATGCCTTGGTGGTGTAGTGGTGAGACTGCCTGCCTTTCAAGCAGACGACCCGGGTTCGATTCCCAGCCAAGTCGCCATGTGTCATTGCATTGCACTTTTGTTTCCCTTGTATGTTGTTGCTCAGGAATTAGTTGGACACCTTACCACTGGCATTACATGCCTTGGTGGTGTAGTGGTGAGACTGCCTGCCTTTCAAGCAGACGACCCGGGTTCGATTCCCAGCCAAGTCGCCATGTGTCATTGCATTGCACTTTTGTTTCCCTTGTATGTTGTTGCTCAGGAATTAGTTGGACACCTTACCACTGGCATTACATGCCTTGGTGGTGTAGTGGTGAGACTGCCTGCCTTTCAAGCAGACGACCCGGGTTCGATTCCCAGCCAAGTCGCCATGTGTCATTGCATTGCACTTTTGTTTCCCTTGTATGTTGTTGCTCAGGAATTAGTTGGACACCTTACCACTGGCATTACATGCCTTGGTGGTGTAGTGGTGAGACTGCCTGCCTTTCAAGCAGACGACCCGGGTTCGATTCCCAGCCAAGTCGCCATGTGTCATTGCATTGCACTTTTGTTTCCCTTGTATGTTGTTGCTCAGGAATTAGTTGGACACCTTACCACTGGCATTACATGCCTTGGTGGTGTAGTGGTGAGACTGCCTGCCTTTCAAGCAGACGACCCGGGTTCGATTCCCAGCCAAGTCGCCATGTGTCATTGCATTGCACTTTTGTTTCCCTTGTATGTTGTTGCTCAGGAATTAGTTGGACACCTTACCACTGGCATTACATGCCTTGGTGGTGTAGTGGTGAGACTGCCTGCCTTTCAAGCAGACGACCCGGGTTCGATTCCCAGCCAAGTCGCCATGTGTCATTGCATTGCACTTTTGTTTCCCTTGTATGTTGTTGCTCAGGAATTAGTTGGACACCTTACCACTGGCATTACATGCCTTGGTGGTGTAGTGGTGAGACTGCCTGCCTTTCAAGCAGACGACCCGGGTTCGATTCCCAGCCAAGTCGCCATGTGTCATTGCATTGCACTTTTGTTTCCCTTGTATGTTGTTGCTCAGGAATTAGTTGGACACCTTACCACTGGCATTACATGCCTTGGTGGTGTAGTGGTGAGACTGCCTGCCTTTCAAGCAGACGACCCGGGTTCGATTCCCAGCCAAGTCGCCATGTGTCATTGCATTGCACTTTTGTTTCCCTTGTATGTTGTTGCTCAGGAATTAGTTGGACACCTTACCACTGGCATTACATGCCTTGGTGGTGTAGTGGTGAGACTGCCTGCCTTTCAAGCAGACGACCCGGGTTCGATTCCCAGCCAAGTCGCCATGTGTCATTGCATTGCACTTTTGTTTCCCTTGTATGTTGTTGCTCAGGAATTAGTTGGACACCTTACCACTGGCATTACATGCCTTGGTGGTGTAGTGGTGAGACTGCCTGCCTTTCAAGCAGACGACCCGGGTTCGATTCCCAGCCAAGTCGCCATGTGTCATTGCATTGCACTTTTGTTTCCCTTGTATGTTGTTGCTCAGGAATTAGTTGGACACCTTACCACTGGCATTACATGCCTTGGTGGTGTAGTGGTGAGACTGCCTGCCTTTCAAGCAGACGACCCGGGTTCGATTCCCAGCCAAGTCGCCATGTGTCATTGCATTGCACTTTTGTTTCCCTTGTATGTTGTTGCTCAGGAATTAGTTGGACACCTTACCACTGGCATTACATGCCTTGGTGGTGTAGTGGTGAGACTGCCTGCCTTTCAAGCAGACGACCCGGGTTCGATTCCCAGCCAAGTCGCCATGTGTCATTGCATTGCACTTTTGTTTCCCTTGTATGTTGTTGCTCAGGAATTAGTTGGACACCTTACCACTGGCATTACATGCCTTGGTGGTGTAGTGGTGAGACTGCCTGCCTTTCAAGCAGACGACCCGGGTTCGATTCCCAGCCAAGTCGCCATGTGTCATTGCATTGCACTTTTGTTTCCCTTGTATGTTGTTGCTCAGGAATTAGTTGGACACCTTACCACTGGCATTACATGCCTTGGTGGTGTAGTGGTGAGACTGCCTGCCTTTCAAGCAGACGACCCGGGTTCGATTCCCAGCCAAGTCGCCATGTGTCATTGCATTGCACTTTTGTTTCCCTTGTATGTTGTTGCTCAGGAATTAGTTGGACACCTTACCACTGGCATTACATGCCTTGGTGGTGTAGTGGTGAGACTGCCTGCCTTTCAAGCAGACGACCCGGGTTCGATTCCCAGCCAAGTCGCCATGTGTCATTGCATTGCACTTTTGTTTCCCTTGTATGTTGTTGCTCAGGAATTAGTTGGACACCTTACCACTGGCATTACATGCCTTGGTGGTGTAGTGGTGAGACTGCCTGCCTTTCAAGCAGACGACCCGGGTTCGATTCCCAGCCAAGTCGCCATGTGTCATTGCATTGCACTTTTGTTTCCCTTGTATGTTGTTGCTCAGGAATTAGTTGGACACCTTACCACTGGCATTACATGCCTTGGTGGTGTAGTGGTGAGACTGCCTGCCTTTCAAGCAGACGACCCGGGTTCGATTCCCAGCCAAGTCGCCATGTGTCATTGCATTGCACTTTTGTTTCCCTTGTATGTTGTTGCTCAGGAATTAGTTGGACACCTTACCACTGGCATTACATGCCTTGGTGGTGTAGTGGTGAGACTGCCTGCCTTTCAAGCAGACGACCCGGGTTCGATTCCCAGCCAAGTCGCCATGTGTCATTGCATTGCACTTTTGTTTCCCTTGTATGTTGTTGCTCAGGAATTAGTTGGACACCTTACCACTGGCATTACATGCCTTGGTGGTGTAGTGGTGAGACTGCCTGCCTTTCAAGCAGACGACCCGGGTTCGATTCCCAGCCAAGTCGCCATGTGTCATTGCATTGCACTTTTGTTTCCCTTGTATGTTGTTGCTCAGGAATTAGTTGGACACCTTACCACTGGCATTACATGCCTTGGTGGTGTAGTGGTGAGACTGCCTGCCTTTCAAGCAGACGACCCGGGTTCGATTCCCAGCCAAGTCGCCATGTGTCATTGCATTGCACTTTTGTTTCCCTTGTATGTTGTTGCTCAGGAATTAGTTGGACACCTTACCACTGGCATTACATGCCTTGGTGGTGTAGTGGTGAGACTGCCTGCCTTTCAAGCAGACGACCCGGGTTCGATTCCCAGCCAAGTCGCCATGTGTCATTGCATTGCACTTTTGTTTCCCTTGTATGTTGTTGCTCAGGAATTAGTTGGACACCTTACCACTGGCATTACATGCCTTGGTGGTGTAGTGGTGAGACTGCCTGCCTTTCAAGCAGACGACCCGGGTTCGATTCCCAGCCAAGTCGCCATGTGTCATTGCATTGCACTTTTGTTTCCCTTGTATGTTGTTGCTCAGGAATTAGTTGGACACCTTACCACTGGCATTACATGCCTTGGTGGTGTAGTGGTGAGACTGCCTGCCTTTCAAGCAGACGACCCGGGTTCGATTCCCAGCCAAGTCGCCATGTGTCATTGCATTGCACTTTTGTTTCCCTTGTATGTTGTTGCTCAGGAATTAGTTGGACACCTTACCACTGGCATTACATGCCTTGGTGGTGTAGTGGTGAGACTGCCTGCCTTTCAAGCAGACGACCCGGGTTCGATTCCCAGCCAAGTCGCCATGTGTCATTGCATTGCACTTTTGTTTCCCTTGTATGTTGTTGCTCAGGAATTAGTTGGACACCTTACCACTGGCATTACATGCCTTGGTGGTGTAGTGGTGAGACTGCCTGCCTTTCAAGCAGACGACCCGGGTTCGATTCCCAGCCAAGTCGCCATGTGTCATTGCATTGCACTTTTGTTTCCCTTGTATGTTGTTGCTCAGGAATTAGTTGGACACCTTACCACTGGCATTACATGCCTTGGTGGTGTAGTGGTGAGACTGCCTGCCTTTCAAGCAGACGACCCGGGTTCGATTCCCAGCCAAGTCGCCATGTGTCATTGCATTGCACTTTTGTTTCCCTTGTATGTTGTTGCTCAGGAATTAGTTGGACACCTTACCACTGGCATTACATGCCTTGGTGGTGTAGTGGTGAGACTGCCTGCCTTTCAAGCAGACGACCCGGGTTCGATTCCCAGCCAAGTCGCCATGTGTCATTGCATTGCACTTTTGTTTCCCTTGTATGTTGTTGCTCAGGAATTAGTTGGACACCTTACCACTGGCATTACATGCCTTGGTGGTGTAGTGGTGAGACTGCCTGCCTTTCAAGCAGACGACCCGGGTTCGATTCCCAGCCAAGTCGCCATGTGTCATTGCATTGCACTTTTGTTTCCCTTGTATGTTGTTGCTCAGGAATTAGTTGGACACCTTACCACTGGCATTACATGCCTTGGTGGTGTAGTGGTGAGACTGCCTGCCTTTCAAGCAGACGACCCGGGTTCGATTCCCAGCCAAGTCGCCATGTGTCATTGCATTGCACTTTTGTTTCCCTTGTATGTTGTTGCTCAGGAATTAGTTGGACACCTTACCACTGGCATTACATGCCTTGGTGGTGTAGTGGTGAGACTGCCTGCCTTTCAAGCAGACGACCCGGGTTCGATTCCCAGCCAAGTCGCCATGTGTCATTGCATTGCACTTTTGTTTCCCTTGTATGTTGTTGCTCAGGAATTAGTTGGACACCTTACCACTGGCATTACATGCCTTGGTGGTGTAGTGGTGAGACTGCCTGCCTTTCAAGCAGACGACCCGGGTTCGATTCCCAGCCAAGTCGCCATGTGTCATTGCATTGCACTTTTGTTTCCCTTGTATGTTGTTGCTCAGGAATTAGTTGGACACCTTACCACTGGCATTACATGCCTTGGTGGTGTAGTGGTGAGACTGCCTGCCTTTCAAGCAGACGACCCGGGTTCGATTCCCAGCCAAGTCGCCATGTGTCATTGCATTGCACTTTTGTTTCCCTTGTATGTTGTTGCTCAGGAATTAGTTGGACACCTTACCACTGGCATTACATGCCTTGGTGGTGTAGTGGTGAGACTGCCTGCCTTTCAAGCAGACGACCCGGGTTCGATTCCCAGCCAAGTCGCCATGTGTCATTGCATTGCACTTTTGTTTCCCTTGTATGTTGTTGCTCAGGAATTAGTTGGACACCTTACCACTGGCATTACATGCCTTGGTGGTGTAGTGGTGAGACTGCCTGCCTTTCAAGCAGACGACCCGGGTTCGATTCCCAGCCAAGTCGCCATGTGTCATTGCATTGCACTTTTGTTTCCCTTGTATGTTGTTGCTCAGGAATTAGTTGGACACCTTACCACTGGCATTACATGCCTTGGTGGTGTAGTGGTGAGACTGCCTGCCTTTCAAGCAGACGACCCGGGTTCGATTCCCAGCCAAGTCGCCATGTGTCATTGCATTGCACTTTTGTTTCCCTTGTATGTTGTTGCTCAGGAATTAGTTGGACACCTTACCACTGGCATTACATGCCTTGGTGGTGTAGTGGTGAGACTGCCTGCCTTTCAAGCAGACGACCCGGGTTCGATTCCCAGCCAAGTCGCCATGTGTCATTGCATTGCACTTTTGTTTCCCTTGTATGTTGTTGCTCAGGAATTAGTTGGACACCTTACCACTGGCATTACATGCCTTGGTGGTGTAGTGGTGAGACTGCCTGCCTTTCAAGCAGACGACCCGGGTTCGATTCCCAGCCAAGTCGCCATGTGTCATTGCATTGCACTTTTGTTTCCCTTGTATGTTGTTGCTCAGGAATTAGTTGGACACCTTACCACTGGCATTACATGCCTTGGTGGTGTAGTGGTGAGACTGCCTGCCTTTCAAGCAGACGACCCGGGTTCGATTCCCAGCCAAGTCGCCATGTGTCATTGCATTGCACTTTTGTTTCCCTTGTATGTTGTTGCTCAGGAATTAGTTGGACACCTTACCACTGGCATTACATGCCTTGGTGGTGTAGTGGTGAGACTGCCTGCCTTTCAAGCAGACGACCCGGGTTCGATTCCCAGCCAAGTCGCCATGTGTCATTGCATTGCACTTTTGTTTCCCTTGTATGTTGTTGCTCAGGAATTAGTTGGACACCTTACCACTGGCATTACATGCCTTGGTGGTGTAGTGGTGAGACTGCCTGCCTTTCAAGCAGACGACCCGGGTTCGATTCCCAGCCAAGTCGCCATGTGTCATTGCATTGCACTTTTGTTTCCCTTGTATGTTGTTGCTCAGGAATTAGTTGGACACCTTACCACTGGCATTACATGCCTTGGTGGTGTAGTGGTGAGACTGCCTGCCTTTCAAGCAGACGACCCGGGTTCGATTCCCAGCCAAGTCGCCATGTGTCATTGCATTGCACTTTTGTTTCCCTTGTATGTTGTTGCTCAGGAATTAGTTGGACACCTTACCACTGGCATTACATGCCTTGGTGGTGTAGTGGTGAGACTGCCTGCCTTTCAAGCAGACGACCCGGGTTCGATTCCCAGCCAAGTCGCCATGTGTCATTGCATTGCACTTTTGTTTCCCTTGTATGTTGTTGCTCAGGAATTAGTTGGACACCTTACCACTGGCATTACATGCCTTGGTGGTGTAGTGGTGAGACTGCCTGCCTTTCAAGCAGACGACCCGGGTTCGATTCCCAGCCAAGTCGCCATGTGTCATTGCATTGCACTTTTGTTTCCCTTGTATGTTGTTGCTCAGGAATTAGTTGGACACCTTACCACTGGCATTACATGCCTTGGTGGTGTAGTGGTGAGACTGCCTGCCTTTCAAGCAGACGACCCGGGTTCGATTCCCAGCCAAGTCGCCATGTGTCATTGCATTGCACTTTTGTTTCCCTTGTATGTTGTTGCTCAGGAATTAGTTGGACACCTTACCACTGGCATTACATGCCTTGGTGGTGTAGTGGTGAGACTGCCTGCCTTTCAAGCAGACGACCCGGGTTCGATTCCCAGCCAAGTCGCCATGTGTCATTGCATTGCACTTTTGTTTCCCTTGTATGTTGTTGCTCAGGAATTAGTTGGACACCTTACCACTGGCATTACATGCCTTGGTGGTGTAGTGGTGAGACTGCCTGCCTTTCAAGCAGACGACCCGGGTTCGATTCCCAGCCAAGTCGCCATGTGTCATTGCATTGCACTTTTGTTTCCCTTGTATGTTGTTGCTCAGGAATTAGTTGGACACCTTACCACTGGCATTACATGCCTTGGTGGTGTAGTGGTGAGACTGCCTGCCTTTCAAGCAGACGACCCGGGTTCGATTCCCAGCCAAGTCGCCATGTGTCATTGCATTGCACTTTTGTTTCCCTTGTATGTTGTTGCTCAGGAATTAGTTGGACACCTTACCACTGGCATTACATGCCTTGGTGGTGTAGTGGTGAGACTGCCTGCCTTTCAAGCAGACGACCCGGGTTCGATTCCCAGCCAAGTCGCCATGTGTCATTGCATTGCACTTTTGTTTCCCTTGTATGTTGTTGCTCAGGAATTAGTTGGACACCTTACCACTGGCATTACATGCCTTGGTGGTGTAGTGGTGAGACTGCCTGCCTTTCAAGCAGACGACCCGGGTTCGATTCCCAGCCAAGTCGCCATGTGTCATTGCATTGCACTTTTGTTTCCCTTGTATGTTGTTGCTCAGGAATTAGTTGGACACCTTACCACTGGCATTACATGCCTTGGTGGTGTAGTGGTGAGACTGCCTGCCTTTCAAGCAGACGACCCGGGTTCGATTCCCAGCCAAGTCGCCATGTGTCATTGCATTGCACTTTTGTTTCCCTTGTATGTTGTTGCTCAGGAATTAGTTGGACACCTTACCACTGGCATTACATGCCTTGGTGGTGTAGTGGTGAGACTGCCTGCCTTTCAAGCAGACGACCCGGGTTCGATTCCCAGCCAAGTCGCCATGTGTCATTGCATTGCACTTTTGTTTCCCTTGTATGTTGTTGCTCAGGAATTAGTTGGACACCTTACCACTGGCATTACATGCCTTGGTGGTGTAGTGGTGAGACTGCCTGCCTTTCAAGCAGACGACCCGGGTTCGATTCCCAGCCAAGTCGCCATGTGTCATTGCATTGCACTTTTGTTTCCCTTGTATGTTGTTGCTCAGGAATTAGTTGGACACCTTACCACTGGCATTACATGCCTTGGTGGTGTAGTGGTGAGACTGCCTGCCTTTCAAGCAGACGACCCGGGTTCGATTCCCAGCCAAGTCGCCATGTGTCATTGCATTGCACTTTTGTTTCCCTTGTATGTTGTTGCTCAGGAATTAGTTGGACACCTTACCACTGGCATTACATGCCTTGGTGGTGTAGTGGTGAGACTGCCTGCCTTTCAAGCAGACGACCCGGGTTCGATTCCCAGCCAAGTCGCCATGTGTCATTGCATTGCACTTTTGTTTCCCTTGTATGTTGTTGCTCAGGAATTAGTTGGACACCTTACCACTGGCATTACATGCCTTGGTGGTGTAGTGGTGAGACTGCCTGCCTTTCAAGCAGACGACCCGGGTTCGATTCCCAGCCAAGTCGCCATGTGTCATTGCATTGCACTTTTGTTTCCCTTGTATGTTGTTGCTCAGGAATTAGTTGGACACCTTACCACTGGCATTACATGCCTTGGTGGTGTAGTGGTGAGACTGCCTGCCTTTCAAGCAGACGACCCGGGTTCGATTCCCAGCCAAGTCGCCATGTGTCATTGCATTGCACTTTTGTTTCCCTTGTATGTTGTTGCTCAGGAATTAGTTGGACACCTTACCACTGGCATTACATGCCTTGGTGGTGTAGTGGTGAGACTGCCTGCCTTTCAAGCAGACGACCCGGGTTCGATTCCCAGCCAAGTCGCCATGTGTCATTGCATTGCACTTTTGTTTCCCTTGTATGTTGTTGCTCAGGAATTAGTTGGACACCTTACCACTGGCATTACATGCCTTGGTGGTGTAGTGGTGAGACTGCCTGCCTTTCAAGCAGACGACCCGGGTTCGATTCCCAGCCAAGTCGCCATGTGTCATTGCATTGCACTTTTGTTTCCCTTGTATGTTGTTGCTCAGGAATTAGTTGGACACCTTACCACTGGCATTACATGCCTTGGTGGTGTAGTGGTGAGACTGCCTGCCTTTCAAGCAGACGACCCGGGTTCGATTCCCAGCCAAGTCGCCATGTGTCATTGCATTGCACTTTTGTTTCCCTTGTATGTTGTTGCTCAGGAATTAGTTGGACACCTTACCACTGGCATTACATGCCTTGGTGGTGTAGTGGTGAGACTGCCTGCCTTTCAAGCAGACGACCCGGGTTCGATTCCCAGCCAAGTCGCCATGTGTCATTGCATTGCACTTTTGTTTCCCTTGTATGTTGTTGCTCAGGAATTAGTTGGACACCTTACCACTGGCATTACATGCCTTGGTGGTGTAGTGGTGAGACTGCCTGCCTTTCAAGCAGACGACCCGGGTTCGATTCCCAGCCAAGTCGCCATGTGTCATTGCATTGCACTTTTGTTTCCCTTGTATGTTGTTGCTCAGGAATTAGTTGGACACCTTACCACTGGCATTACATGCCTTGGTGGTGTAGTGGTGAGACTGCCTGCCTTTCAAGCAGACGACCCGGGTTCGATTCCCAGCCAAGTCGCCATGTGTCATTGCATTGCACTTTTGTTTCCCTTGTATGTTGTTGCTCAGGAATTAGTTGGACACCTTACCACTGGCATTACATGCCTTGGTGGTGTAGTGGTGAGACTGCCTGCCTTTCAAGCAGACGACCCGGGTTCGATTCCCAGCCAAGTCGCCATGTGTCATTGCATTGCACTTTTGTTTCCCTTGTATGTTGTTGCTCAGGAATTAGTTGGACACCTTACCACTGGCATTACATGCCTTGGTGGTGTAGTGGTGAGACTGCCTGCCTTTCAAGCAGACGACCCGGGTTCGATTCCCAGCCAAGTCGCCATGTGTCATTGCATTGCACTTTTGTTTCCCTTGTATGTTGTTGCTCAGGAATTAGTTGGACACCTTACCACTGGCATTACATGCCTTGGTGGTGTAGTGGTGAGACTGCCTGCCTTTCAAGCAGACGACCCGGGTTCGATTCCCAGCCAAGTCGCCATGTGTCATTGCATTGCACTTTTGTTTCCCTTGTATGTTGTTGCTCAGGAATTAGTTGGACACCTTACCACTGGCATTACATGCCTTGGTGGTGTAGTGGTGAGACTGCCTGCCTTTCAAGCAGACGACCCGGGTTCGATTCCCAGCCAAGTCGCCATGTGTCATTGCATTGCACTTTTGTTTCCCTTGTATGTTGTTGCTCAGGAATTAGTTGGACACCTTACCACTGGCATTACATGCCTTGGTGGTGTAGTGGTGAGACTGCCTGCCTTTCAAGCAGACGACCCGGGTTCGATTCCCAGCCAAGTCGCCATGTGTCATTGCATTGCACTTTTGTTTCCCTTGTATGTTGTTGCTCAGGAATTAGTTGGACACCTTACCACTGGCATTACATGCCTTGGTGGTGTAGTGGTGAGACTGCCTGCCTTTCAAGCAGACGACCCGGGTTCGATTCCCAGCCAAGTCGCCATGTGTCATTGCATTGCACTTTTGTTTCCCTTGTATGTTGTTGCTCAGGAATTAGTTGGACACCTTACCACTGGCATTACATGCCTTGGTGGTGTAGTGGTGAGACTGCCTGCCTTTCAAGCAGACGACCCGGGTTCGATTCCCAGCCAAGTCGCCATGTGTCATTGCATTGCACTTTTGTTTCCCTTGTATGTTGTTGCTCAGGAATTAGTTGGACACCTTACCACTGGCATTACATGCCTTGGTGGTGTAGTGGTGAGACTGCCTGCCTTTCAAGCAGACGACCCGGGTTCGATTCCCAGCCAAGTCGCCATGTGTCATTGCATTGCACTTTTGTTTCCCTTGTATGTTGTTGCTCAGGAATTAGTTGGACACCTTACCACTGGCATTACATGCCTTGGTGGTGTAGTGGTGAGACTGCCTGCCTTTCAAGCAGACGACCCGGGTTCGATTCCCAGCCAAGTCGCCATGTGTCATTGCATTGCACTTTTGTTTCCCTTGTATGTTGTTGCTCAGGAATTAGTTGGACACCTTACCACTGGCATTACATGCCTTGGTGGTGTAGTGGTGAGACTGCCTGCCTTTCAAGCAGACGACCCGGGTTCGATTCCCAGCCAAGTCGCCATGTGTCATTGCATTGCACTTTTGTTTCCCTTGTATGTTGTTGCTCAGGAATTAGTTGGACACCTTACCACTGGCATTACATGCCTTGGTGGTGTAGTGGTGAGACTGCCTGCCTTTCAAGCAGACGACCCGGGTTCGATTCCCAGCCAAGTCGCCATGTGTCATTGCATTGCACTTTTGTTTCCCTTGTATGTTGTTGCTCAGGAATTAGTTGGACACCTTACCACTGGCATTACATGCCTTGGTGGTGTAGTGGTGAGACTGCCTGCCTTTCAAGCAGACGACCCGGGTTCGATTCCCAGCCAAGTCGCCATGTGTCATTGCATTGCACTTTTGTTTCCCTTGTATGTTGTTGCTCAGGAATTAGTTGGACACCTTACCACTGGCATTACATGCCTTGGTGGTGTAGTGGTGAGACTGCCTGCCTTTCAAGCAGACGACCCGGGTTCGATTCCCAGCCAAGTCGCCATGTGTCATTGCATTGCACTTTTGTTTCCCTTGTATGTTGTTGCTCAGGAATTAGTTGGACACCTTACCACTGGCATTACATGCCTTGGTGGTGTAGTGGTGAGACTGCCTGCCTTTCAAGCAGACGACCCGGGTTCGATTCCCAGCCAAGTCGCCATGTGTCATTGCATTGCACTTTTGTTTCCCTTGTATGTTGTTGCTCAGGAATTAGTTGGACACCTTACCACTGGCATTACATGCCTTGGTGGTGTAGTGGTGAGACTGCCTGCCTTTCAAGCAGACGACCCGGGTTCGATTCCCAGCCAAGTCGCCATGTGTCATTGCATTGCACTTTTGTTTCCCTTGTATGTTGTTGCTCAGGAATTAGTTGGACACCTTACCACTGGCATTACATGCCTTGGTGGTGTAGTGGTGAGACTGCCTGCCTTTCAAGCAGACGACCCGGGTTCGATTCCCAGCCAAGTCGCCATGTGTCATTGCATTGCACTTTTGTTTCCCTTGTATGTTGTTGCTCAGGAATTAGTTGGACACCTTACCACTGGCATTACATGCCTTGGTGGTGTAGTGGTGAGACTGCCTGCCTTTCAAGCAGACGACCCGGGTTCGATTCCCAGCCAAGTCGCCATGTGTCATTGCATTGCACTTTTGTTTCCCTTGTATGTTGTTGCTCAGGAATTAGTTGGACACCTTACCACTGGCATTACATGCCTTGGTGGTGTAGTGGTGAGACTGCCTGCCTTTCAAGCAGACGACCCGGGTTCGATTCCCAGCCAAGTCGCCATGTGTCATTGCATTGCACTTTTGTTTCCCTTGTATGTTGTTGCTCAGGAATTAGTTGGACACCTTACCACTGGCATTACATGCCTTGGTGGTGTAGTGGTGAGACTGCCTGCCTTTCAAGCAGACGACCCGGGTTCGATTCCCAGCCAAGTCGCCATGTGTCATTGCATTGCACTTTTGTTTCCCTTGTATGTTGTTGCTCAGGAATTAGTTGGACACCTTACCACTGGCATTACATGCCTTGGTGGTGTAGTGGTGAGACTGCCTGCCTTTCAAGCAGACGACCCGGGTTCGATTCCCAGCCAAGTCGCCATGTGTCATTGCATTGCACTTTTGTTTCCCTTGTATGTTGTTGCTCAGGAATTAGTTGGACACCTTACCACTGGCATTACATGCCTTGGTGGTGTAGTGGTGAGACTGCCTGCCTTTCAAGCAGACGACCCGGGTTCGATTCCCAGCCAAGTCGCCATGTGTCATTGCATTGCACTTTTGTTTCCCTTGTATGTTGTTGCTCAGGAATTAGTTGGACACCTTACCACTGGCATTACATGCCTTGGTGGTGTAGTGGTGAGACTGCCTGCCTTTCAAGCAGACGACCCGGGTTCGATTCCCAGCCAAGTCGCCATGTGTCATTGCATTGCACTTTTGTTTCCCTTGTATGTTGTTGCTCAGGAATTAGTTGGACACCTTACCACTGGCATTACATGCCTTGGTGGTGTAGTGGTGAGACTGCCTGCCTTTCAAGCAGACGACCCGGGTTCGATTCCCAGCCAAGTCGCCATGTGTCATTGCATTGCACTTTTGTTTCCCTTGTATGTTGTTGCTCAGGAATTAGTTGGACACCTTACCACTGGCATTACATGCCTTGGTGGTGTAGTGGTGAGACTGCCTGCCTTTCAAGCAGACGACCCGGGTTCGATTCCCAGCCAAGTCGCCATGTGTCATTGCATTGCACTTTTGTTTCCCTTGTATGTTGTTGCTCAGGAATTAGTTGGACACCTTACCACTGGCATTACATGCCTTGGTGGTGTAGTGGTGAGACTGCCTGCCTTTCAAGCAGACGACCCGGGTTCGATTCCCAGCCAAGTCGCCATGTGTCATTGCATTGCACTTTTGTTTCCCTTGTATGTTGTTGCTCAGGAATTAGTTGGACACCTTACCACTGGCATTACATGCCTTGGTGGTGTAGTGGTGAGACTGCCTGCCTTTCAAGCAGACGACCCGGGTTCGATTCCCAGCCAAGTCGCCATGTGTCATTGCATTGCACTTTTGTTTCCCTTGTATGTTGTTGCTCAGGAATTAGTTGGACACCTTACCACTGGCATTACATGCCTTGGTGGTGTAGTGGTGAGACTGCCTGCCTTTCAAGCAGACGACCCGGGTTCGATTCCCAGCCAAGTCGCCATGTGTCATTGCATTGCACTTTTGTTTCCCTTGTATGTTGTTGCTCAGGAATTAGTTGGACACCTTACCACTGGCATT
>CM076980.1:49660332-49667832 GCA_039105355.1 Benthosema pterotum | reverse complement strand
TCTATTTTGTATTGATTTTTTTTTCCAAAACACAATACTATACTTTTGACCAAAGTAATCTAACACCAATGTGTTATCTCTCTCTGTCTCTCTCTCTCTGTCACACACACACACACACACACACACACACACACACACACACACACACACACACACACACACACACACACACACACACACACACACACACACACACACACACAGATTCTGATTAAATATAAAATAAAACAAGACATGACAAAAGCCTTGCTAGGGCAAGGCTTACAACTAAGAGGTGCTAATGGTTGCTAAAGGTGGTAATCCAACCTCCTTCCATTGCTTAATGGCCCTGTATGTACATGCAAATGCACAATATGGTAATCTCAGCAGAGCAATCTTGCAGCAGATCAGAGTGAGAAATACAGTTTGGTGAACATTTGCATTAAAGTGTCTCAGTGATATGGAGGGAAATATTGGTTTAAATGTTGGGTATTACCCCTTGTGTGTTATTACAGAGCAGTATAATAAATATAAATTATGTTGTTATGGTAGACAATGCCAACATTTTCCTGAGTGTGTTAGACTGTTAGTGTGTTCAAATGTGAACCCACGTCCCATTTGCACACTCGGTGAAACTCATGTGAACCAAAAATACAGAATTTCCTATTTGGGTTTACTTTTTGAAACACCCTGTCTGCCATGTTATTTTGTTTCATTTTGTCTGTACTTGTTACTGTTATATGTCTAATAAAATTATTCAAACAGTCTAACTTTGTTACAAGACAGAGATGCTACTATCAATAGCAGTTATAATACAATACATGCCATGCTTTTTCAAGTCACATACATTGGAAATATCATCTTAGACTTTGTGTTAGTCTGTTTACACTACAACAATATATAAAATAGATATACTAGTATAGCTGAATAGCTGCCCTGTGTATACAAATTAGCCATGTGCTGTTCCATGTGTTGCCATGTCCGCTTATTATAAATTACTTGGCTTGGGCCTGTTTACATGCAGCTAGTTGCTTTGTTCTCTCGCGGAAACTGGCAACCCATCGGAACCGGTGTTTACCAACACAAGTGTACGTTATTAAGATACAAATGAATAAACGGATTGCTAACTGACATATGTAAACATGCAGGACAAATTGTGAAACATTAAGCACACACCGCAGGGACTCGAACCCCGTTTCTGTAAACAGAAAGCACCACTGCCAGTGTGATGAGCCATATTCACCATGCCTTACATGAATACACTTTAAATACACGTAAAATATAAGCCATGATGATGGTGATCATAATAACATTACAGTCCACAAAACGGAGCTTCAACAGCTTCAAACTATTACAAAATGAACAATCTGTAAGGAGCCTTCGTGTAACCATGTTCCAGCAGCAGCAGCAGCACCACCAGACAATAGCAGGGTAATCCGCGCCTCAACGTCCAAATAAAACATAAAATATAAAATCCACGATTGTGAGACAGTCAGCCAGCCATGACAAAGGCATTTCAAATACCTTGAATTTGTTTGAAAGCCACGATAAATAGCGAAATGGAGAACCACGACGATCATCATGCTCCGCCGGGCTGCTGCTGCTGCTCCTCCACTCCAACCAAAGCTACTATAGACACTGACACGTTACGACATCGCCGTTCACTTTATGGGGCGAGCCTAATGGCGGCTCTCTACATATACTTCTGTTTAGAATGGGGACAATTGTTCGTCTGCATTCGCTCAGTTTCTGACCCCTCAATGTCGCAACTCTAGCCGGTCCCTTGCTAAAGCTAGGTTGCTGGTTAGCATGGGTGACAGACAGCTGCTCCCAATGCGTTCGCTCCCGGACATCTGCTCCCAGGTGGTTCAGACAACTGCTCCCACCCGATTATATTTCACGTATTATCATATATATACACTGCCCCCTGATTATATTGTCAGCAAGCAATATCAAGGGTATATGGCCTGGGCAGGGCAATATCAAGCCAATATCAAGGATAATGGCTTGGTATGCAGTGATAAGTGTTGGTATGCATGTCTATTGAAAATGCATATCCCACACCCACACACCGTTTTAATGCTGGGTACTTCGCATTGTATTTGGGAATACTTTTTTTGCCCACCCCTGATTACTAGGCCTACAACAACAACTACTACTACTATTACTACTACAACTACTACCACAGATACTGAACGAAGGATACAGTACATCGTACTACCAAACCAGAGGCAGTATCTGTGATGTGACGTTAACTGATCGGAAACGGAAAGAGGATTTATTCAACACTTGTTAAAACGTAGAGTACTGGAAGCAGAGTGGCGTCACTCCAATTGACTCCCCATTCTCCAGCCGAACAGAGACGCCTATTGGCTGAAACGCGCGCGTGCCCTTCGAGGAGGAATGCAAGTTCCAAACAAACCCCTCTCCCACATCCAGCTCGGAGCTGCAGCTCCGTCGACAGCAGGATGCAGGTTTGCAGGTAAATTGGCGAAATTACGGCATTTCAGAACATTTTAACGCATTAATAGACCGCTCGTCACTTTAGTGATTAATGATTCATATGAATAGTTATATAATTCGCTCTGGTTAATGTACAACATTGCAGTGGTGGTTAGCTAACTTAGCTTAGCAGTGTTCCTGTCCATCCAGCCATCCACTCCATGAACAGTTACACTGCTATGACCCATCAGCTTTTTTCTTAGCATAAATATTTGTTGTAATTGTTATTAGCTTCATTGTTAAACTTATGGTCAACCAGTGTGTACAACTGATAAGTTATATTGCTAGGTTATATAACATTACCATTATAGATTATGTTTATACTCTTGGGTGGGGGAAACAAACCAAAAAGACACATTGCTTTGTTATATACAATACATTTTATACAAGCTATAAAGCTTAGTGGCAACATTTGTTTGTTCTAGTCAGTCCACCTGCCAGAATGTGACACCAAGGTTTTGTGTGAAATGTTTAGTAGGGGTCCCCTCCCCAGAGTGTAGAAGTTGCCAGATATCATGTTGAGCAGTTTTTGTAATTGTGATAATATGTGGCCATATTAGGGTGACCAGATGTCCCTCTTTGTGTGGGACAGTCCCTCATTTTCAAGATTTTTCAAGCGTCCCACAAATTGAGACTCTGTCCCACATTGTGGCTGACAGGCATCAGTGTTCAGAATGCCCCTAATAATATGTAGTGCCCTAATAGTTGGATTTCTCTTGTATCATTTCTTGCTATGTTTTTTTTTTTTTCAAATAATTCCCCCGTGGTACCACAATATTTCCACACATAGAGAGGCCACATCGCATACTGTCGTATCAAAAATAGCTGATCTACAATCTCAAAACGCATCGCTGTGCGACGCGTTCTGAGATTGCAGATCATCTATTTTTGATTTTAGATCAGCTGTTTTTGCCATGTGTCAAATGGCATCCTGAAATATTGACATCAAGATGTTAATATAATTTGCTAACTACATTTTGTCCTGTTCCACACTCCACTTGTCCCACACATGCAACACTTCTGTCCCTCAAATGAACAGTTTGGATCTGGTCACCCTAGGCCATATGGAAGACCATATAGCAGTTCTCCTCAGTGATAAATTTCCTGGTGGTCGACAGCCAAATTATTGATGATTGGAAACAGGAGGGGGTGTACAAAATCAAACTAAATAAAAACAGATTATGTAAATATTAAGTCAGTATGTCTGTAATATATTAAGTAAGTAACTGTATAAAGTTACATAAAAATAATACAGCATATGCATTGTTTGTTTGTTGTTGTTTTTTTTTGCATTTCAGGACAGTGACTCGGGTGCCAATAGAGATGATTTTCTGTGTACCAGAGGACCAGGACACAAGAAAGAACAGGACATGGAGATGAAGAGTATTAGAAAGTGGTCAGACTAGCTGGCAGTAGAATACATTTTCAGAAGCATCTTCATAAACAAGACTGGAATTTTTCATATACACATACAGTTTAAAGCAGGAGTTTTCAACCTTTTTCACACCAGGGCCCACCATTTATTCAGCATTTGAGCCACGGACCACCATTTGATGACGTTTTGGCCCCAAAGACCTAAAATTAAAGAATTCTTTTGATTTTGTTGACAATTCCAGGCTGGATTTTTTGCAAACAAAACAGTGTAGACTTCTTAATTAAATGGTGCTAATTCACATGATGAAATTTTTAACTCTTGAGAGTGTGAAAATGAAGCCAAATGGACCCGCAGGGGTCTATTTGGTTTCATTTTTACATTCTCAAGAGTTACATCCTGGTTAAACAACTTAGCTGGGGACCACCTGGCTGGAACCCTCTCAAGGACCACTGGTGGTCCCCGGACCGCCTGTTGAAACCCCTGGTTTAAAGCTTCAATGTATACCTGGTTGGCTTTAACATCACACAATTGTTTTGGAAAGTTTCTTTCATGCTGTCTCTCAAATGTCAGTCAAAATGTTCCGAGATATATATATTTTCCCCCAGTTACATCAAATCTTGAGTGATGGAAAGTATTTTTGTGCACATTTTAGTTACTACATTGTGAATAAAATGTTTTATTGATTATTCATTCTCCTTGCATACTCCGTAATCTTTACTGACATGTCATTTGGTATTTAGCCTCAGAACCCCAGCTGAAAACGTTTGTCCCTGTGACCCCCTCATTATGTCATTATTGGCTGATCTACAACATCACAACACGTCCTATTTAAAATCCATTGTGAACTTGTCTGAATTTTGAATGAATAGTTTATTGGAAAAAAAGTAATGGGTACAAGGTACAGTCAGACAGGGTACAGTCAAATACCCAATAGGATCACTAAGAAAATTCCTTGCAGTCTTGTTTCCATTCAGGACCAGGCCAGGTACAGAGTGAAAGGTTTTTGTTTTAAGTGGAATGTGTAACATGAATCCAATACATAGCCCTAGTACTATGAAAGCTTTTGCAGTAAATCTGAATTGAGTGTCATGCATGAGACGATTGTCAATCACGGAATGATTGATGGCCGTCCTGAAGTGAGTGATAGGTGGCACCCCAATCATGCACGGCTGGAAGTGATCGGGATAAGGAAAGAGAAACTATAAAGCTGTTTTGCTCAGAGTGAAGGAGTGGTGTGTCTGGAAAGCGAAGCTCTGTATGTTTGCTGGCATATAATGCCAGCGATTGTATTGGGTAGGAGGGCAATTTGCTTATGTTTTATTGTTAGTAATTATTAAATGAAGTAGCAGTGTATCTGTGCATGTTACTTGCTCAGCCTCCATTATTAATATTTGAAGTAGAAATATCCTGTAAATAGTCACTTTACATTTCTCCTACCTGAGACGATTACAATACGATCAAATCTGCAACCCTGCTTCAACACACAACTGTAACCCTAACCCCTCCCCACACACACACCTCAACCAACCCCAAAGTAGACCTAATGTAAATTATTAAACCATAACCATTTGGCCTATATGGTCAGAGAGGCAAATACAAAAATAATATAGCCTAGCATTTAATAAGATTCTAGGAATATAACAAACAAAGTAAGATAAATAGAGTATCTATAATGAGATTCCAGATACTCTAAAGCAGGGCTTTTTAACAGGTGTTCCGGGGACCACCAGTGGTCCCTGAGAGGATTCCAGGATGTCCCCTGGCTAAATGATGGAAAGTTGTTTAACCTACCAGACGTAACTCTTTGAGAGAATAAAGATGAAACCAAATGGACTCTTGTGGGTCCATTTGGTTTCATGGTTATACACTGTCTCTCAGTCTCAAGAGCTAATATTCAACCTCTGAATGGGCTCAAGTCTACACAACTAGAGAATGTTTTTTCTTCTTCTTCTTCAAAACCCAGCCTGGAATTGTGGTGACAAGCCACTGTTTTGGGGTCTGTGGGGCTAAAAATGGTGGTGGCCATAAATGGTGGTCCGTGGCTCAAATTATGAATAAATAGTGGGCCCTGGTATCAAAAAGGTTGAAAACCACTTCTCTATAGATAAAGAGCTAGGGGACGACTGGAGGTGTATGCTAACACACACATGCTGAATGGGGTCTGTGGGGCTAAATGCTATCAAAATGGTGGTCCGTGGCTCAAATTATGAATAAATATAGTGGGCCCTGCTATCAAAAGGGTTGAAAACCACTGCTCTAAAGATAAAGAGCGGGGCGGACGGACGAGGAGTATGCTAACAGACACATGCTAAATGGAGGAGAGGAGCACCTAATGTTTGGAACTTGCAGAGCTCCAGAGCGTGGCGCATGCGCGCTACGCGAGGGGCGGCGAGATCAAAGCATGACGCCACTCTCTCTATTATAGTACTCTATTAAAACGTAACGACAAAGTCGATTCATAGGCTAATAGTCATACTGTAGGTGTGTTTGAAACAATATGTCACTAATTATATGTCAAATACACACGTACGTAACAAAAAACTAACATAAAAAAGATAACTAGCTCCGTTATATGTCGGTGGGAGCCATTGTCTGGCTAGTGGGAGTAGTGGGAGTTTGCCGACCGGGGAGCGTCCCGCGTTGGGAGCAGATGTCTGGGAATCGGTTAGCATAATGATGCTAAGCGATAGCCTTAGCATCAGTTCCACGGTCAAAGACAAGTGAATAGAAACATCTGGCAATTCAAACACGCAATAATACATGCCTTTGGAGGTTTTGTGATACATGTGTGTGGTCAATGAAACTTCTGCGGCACACGTCGCGTCGGCGTTGCGGTCAAAACCATGTGTTTTCATCATCACAGTCTTATCAGAACATCAGCATTAGGAGTTGCGACATTAAGGGGGCAGAAAGCAACGCATTGACCTGGTTCAGGGATGCCTATTTTGTCCCCATCCCCTATAGGAGTTTATGTAGAAGAGCCTCCATTGCTCTGGCGCCATGAAGCGAACGAAGTTGTCGCAAATCTGACTATCGCTTAGCCTATAGCTCCGAGGGGCTAGAACGGCGACCATCGCCGACCGATCTAAATATAAATCCACTGTATTCACCAAGTAACCACCACAGTATAAGCACAAAAGCCTCCCATTTGACAAGTCATGGAGTTTATGTGTGGTTCTATGCCAAAGAAAGTGCATTTATTTGCCTACCTCGGTTGCCGTTCATGTCAGCAGCAGCACAATAGCTGCTCCTACCCACTCCAACCAAAGCTTCTCCAGTCCAAACGAAACAAAACAAAGCAGCGAAAAAGTCCACGTGTCCATGTCCAGATAAACTATGAAATCCACAGTCGTGAGGCAGTCTTAGGAGGCATTTCTTGATCTGTTTATAGAAAAGACGGAGGTCTCTGTAAGCAGGCAGCTGCAGTCTACCGTACCGAGCCGTTTAGGAGGAGAGTTTAGGGGAAGGGAGGGGCGGGGGTCGGCGCACAGAACAGCGCCGTTGTTCCGAACGTGGCGGCCGCGGGGGTACTGCGCCTGTACATGTGGAGCCACCGCCCGTCCGCTCAAAGTAATGCGCCTGTACAAGTGGCGCCACGGCCCATTCGCTCAAAGCGTGGCGGCCGCGGGGGGTACTGCACCCTT
>CM076980.1:49635332-49655332 GCA_039105355.1 Benthosema pterotum | reverse complement strand
ATAAAATATAAAATCCACGATTGTGAGACAGTCAGCCAGCCATGACCAAGGCATTTCAAATACCTTGAATTTGTTTGAAAGCCACGATAAATAGCGAAATGGAGAACCACGACGATCATCCTGCTCCGCCGGGCTGCTGCTGCTGCTCCTCCACTCCAGCTCCGTTCTATGAACAAATTTTAGACTTCCTGTTTGCGAGTGAGCAAATATAAGAGTTCCGGTCGATTTCAAAATAAAATGCGTGCCCGGTGCGTCACTTAATGTGGTCCCCGGACACTAAGGTTCCTATCTACTCCTATGGTTCCTATGCCTACCCCCACAACATTGTTACCGATCTAAGATGCAATTATTCCCCTTAATCAGAGTAAAAGGCGCGATGTATGTGTTATAAACGACACTTAAAAAGAGAGGCGCCTAGTTTTACTAGAAAACTCATGTGTGGTCAAAAATGTTTTCCCGATTTAAAATGGCAAATGATATTAATTTAATAATAGTATCTAGTAGTGTTAATTCCTCTCCTGTGCTCCCCTCTTAAACCAAAGAGGGCGCTGTTTCTCGTTGCTAAACTATATCTTATTTATAGGCAATTATTATAGTGATTTGTATAGATATTAGATACTGGTGTTGGTATTCAATACAATCTTATGTCACAACAACATTCTTTGTATGTGGCTAAATAACATGCAAATGCAAAATATACAACACAATGGCATAGAAATTCATAGAATTGATTTGAATAATAAGGGTAGGGATGTGGTAGTGTTTTTTGGCATGCCATTGACACGTGTGTGAAACATTAATGGCTCTACTAAATGTGTTGGGGAGTGCTTAAAATGTAAAAATGAGTGTGATTCTTCGTGACTGAATAAGGAAGAAATAGCCATTAGGTCATAAAACAATCTTTATTTTTCCCTATCATGTCAGAACAAAGTTGCAGTACACACTGCTACAAAACACTGCTACAAAACTGATAACAGCTTGGAGTACAATTCAAGTACAACTACATCAAATCTGAAAAAGCTGATTGGATACACTAGTTAAGCATACACGTGTTATGCCAACTTGTTCATTTCATTAAGGCAAATACATACAATTACATACAGTAAAGTCAGAAGCAGTGTTGGTCAATATTACTTAGGAAAGTAACTTCTTTACTTTACTCGTTACCCCTTAGACAAAGTAATATCATTACTGTACTTATCACTGGAATCGAAAATAATCGAAAATCGAAAATAGAGATGTACAACATAATCTGTTTAGCAAGATCTTTTTAGAACTGAATCCAATTTATTGGAATAATAGTAGTCTCTTTGCCACAATTGTTTTCAAAGACAGTTGAGGTCTTGTATTTAAAAATAAATACAAAATAAAGCAGCAAGCGATTTGTAGTGTACATAACTGCGCAGGCTGCAGTATGTGGACTGGATCTACAATCTACTGCACATCTGTTGTTACAGTACCTGTCGATAGCTTGTAAATCTGTTCTATTTTTTGCATGCAACAACAAGCTCATTTTAAAAAGTAACTTGGCGTTACTTGCAAAGTAATGCATTACTTATTACCCATTTTTGCAGAGTAATCTCGTTACTTTACTTTTGGGAGCAAAAGTAATAATATTTTAATAGTAAAATCATGGATCTAAGAAACTTGTGAAAAATATGAAATGTTTCCCTAACAGGTCATGTCTGCCATCAACTGCACTTGTAGTATTGTTGTTAAGTGCAAAATATAAAAAACATACATCGAAGATACAATATTATGCAGGAGAAGAAATCAATGATTAAAATACAAATATACATGGAGTACAGACACACAGTACACATTGTTGCAAGCATAACCTGCCACAGACTACTGAAAACAGTAACCAATTACATTAAGTTGTTATTATTGTGTTACCCCTTATATTACAGTAGGATATCTAAGGACCTAATAGTAGTAATGTTTGACCGTATTCTTCTTTTTCATTTACTTTGTACCGATTCAAACCTCAACAATTGTTCCAGACAAAACTAAGCTAAAAAACCGAGGTACAAGGACAGAAATATGCAATAGCATATGTAGCTTGGCATATAGTGACCCCCGAGGTCGAAAATCAGGCCATTTTCGGAGATTTGTCCGAATAAACTAAGGGCTGGAGAAAAATCCCTTCTATGTATCATCTAGTGTGACACATCCAGGCATTCAGGAAGGCCTCCTCTACAACACCATACCTTCAGCTAAGCTGCACACGTTTAAAATAAAAAATGGCGTGGCATATAGTGACCCCCGAGGTCGAAAATCAGGCCATTTTCGGAGATTTGTCCGAATAAACTAAGGGCTGGAGAAAAATCCCTTCTATGTATCATCTAGTGTGACACATCCAGGCATTCGGGAAGGCCTCCTCTACAACACCATACCCTCAGCTAAGCTGCACACGTTTAAAATAAAAAATGGCGTGGCATATAGTGACCCCCGAGGTCGAAAATCAGGCCATTTTCGGAGATTTGTCCGAATAAACTAAGGGCTGGAGAAAAATCCCTTCTATGTATCATCTAGTGTGACACATCCAGGCATTCAGGAAGGCCTCCTCTACAACACCATACCCTCAGCTAAGCTGCACACGTTTAACATAAAAAATGGCGTGGCATATAGTGACCCCCGAGGTCGAAAATCAGGCCATTTTCGGAGATTTGTCCGAATAAACTAAGGGCTGGAGAAAAATCCCTTCTATGTATCATCTAGTGTGACACATCCAGGCATTCAGGAAGGCCTCCTCTACAACACCATACCCTCAGCTAAGCTGCACACGTTTAACATAAAAAATGGCGTGGCATATAGTGACCCCCGAGGTCGAAAATCAGGCCATTTTCGGAGATTTGTCCGAATAAACTAAGGGCTGGAGAAAAATCCCTTCTATGTATCATCTAGTGTGACACATCCAGGCATTCAGGAAGGCCTCCTCTACAACACCATACCCTCAGCTAAGCTGCACACGTTTAACATAAAAAATGGCGTGGCATATAGTGACCCCCGAGGTCGAAAATCAGGCCAATTTCGGAGATTTGTCCGAATAAACTAAGGGCTGGAGAAAAATCCCTTCTATGTATCATCTAGTGTGACACATCCAGGCATTCAGGAAGGCCTCCTCTACAACACCATACCCTCAGCTAAGCTGCACACGTTTAAAATAAAAAATGGCGTGGCATATAGTGACCCCCGAGGTCGAAAATCAGGCCATTTTCGGAGATTTGTCCGAATAAACTAAGGGCTTTTCGACCTCGGGGGTCACTATATGCCACGCCATTTTTTATGTTAAACGTGTGCAGCTTAGCTGAGGGTATGGTGTTGTAGAGGAGACCTTCCTGAATGCCTGGATGTGTCACACTAGATGATACATAGAAGGGATTTTTCTCCAGCCCTTAGTTTATTCGGACAAATCTCCGAAAATGGCCTGATTTTCGACCTCGGGGGTCACTATATGCCACGCCATTTTTTATGTTAAACGTGTGCAGCTTAGCTGAGGGTATGGTGTTGTAGAGGAGGCCTTCCTGAATGCCTGGATGTGTCACACTAGATGATACATAGAAGGGATTTTTCTCCAGCCCTTAGTTTATTCGGACAAATCTCCGAAAATGGCCTGATTTTCGACCTCGGGGGTCACTATATGCCACGCCATTTTTTATGTTAAACGTGTGCAGCTTAGCTGAGGGTATGGTGTTGTAGAGGAGGCATTCCTTAATGCCTGGATGTGTCACACTAGATGATACATAGAAGGGATTTTTTCTCCAGCCCTTAGTTTATTCGGACAAATCTCCGAAAATGGCCTGATTTTCGACCTCGGGGGTCACTATATGCCACGCCATTTTTTATGTTAAATGTGTGCAGCTTAGCTGAGGGGATGGTGTTGTAGAGGAGGCCTTCCTGAATGCCTGGATGTGTCACACTAGATGATACATAGAAGGGATTTTTCTCCAGCCCTTAGTTTATTCGGACAAATCTCCGAAAATGGCCTGATTTTCGACCTCAGGGGTCACTATATGCCACGCCATTTTTTATGTTAAACGTGTGCAGCTTAGCTGAGGGTATGGTGTTGTAGAGGAGGCCTTCCTGAATGCCTGGATGTGTCACACTAGATGATACATAGAAGGGATTTTTCTCCAGCCCTTAGTTTATTCGGACAAATCTCCGAAAATGGCCTGATTTTCGACCTCGGGGGTCACTATATGCCACGCCATTTTTTATGTTAAACGTGTGCAGCTTAGCTGAGGGTATGGTGTTGTAGAGGAGGCCTTCCTGAATGCCTGGATGTGTCACACTAGATGATACATAGAAGGGATTTTTCTCCAGCCCTTAGTTTATTCGGACAAATCTCCGAAAATGGCCTGATTTTCGACCTCGGGGGTCACTATATGCCACGCCATTTTTTATGTTAAACGTGTGCAGCTTAGCTGAGGGTATGGTGTTGTAGAGGAGGCCTTCCTGAATGCCTGGATGTGTCACACTAGATGATACATAGAAGGGATTTTTCTCCAGCCCTTAGTTTATTCGGACAAATCTCCGAAAATGGCCTGATTTTCGACCTCGGGGGTCACTATATGCCACGCCATTTTTTATGTTAAACGTGTGCAGCTTAGCTGAGGGTATGGTGTTGTAGAGGAGGCATTCCTGAATGCCTGGATGTGTCACACTAGATGATACATAGAAGGGATTTTTTCTCCAGCCCTTAGTTTATTCGGACAAATCTCCGAAAATGGCCTGATTTTCGACCTCGGGGGTCACTATATGCCACGCCATTTTTTATGTTAAATGTGTGCAGCTTAGCTGAGGGGATGGTGTTGTAGAGGAGGCCTTCCTGAATGCCTGGATGTGTCACACTAGATGATACATAGAAGGGATTTTTCTCCAGCCCTTAGTTTATTCGGACAAATCTCCGAAAATGGCCTGATTTTCGACCTCAGGGGTCACTATATGCCACGCCATTTTTTATGTTAAACGTGTGCAGCTTAGCTGAGGGTATGGTGTTGTAGAGGAGGCCTTCCTGAATGCCTGGATGTGTCACACTAGATGATACATAGAAGGGATTTTTCTCCAGCCCTTAGTTTATTTGGACAAATCTCCGAAAATGGCCTGATTTTCGACCTCGGGGGTCACTATATGCCACGCCATTTTTTATGTTAAACGTGTGCAGCTTAGCTGAGGGTATGGTGTTGTAGAGGAGGCCTTCCTGAATGCCTGGATGTGTCACACTAGATGATACATAGAAGGGATTTTTTTTCCAGAGGGTAAAATGTCAGTTTTTAAATACTAAAAAGGGTAAAATGTCCAATAATAGCATTTATTCATTGAGATTTAACATTCTTACGTTATTTGTGTATTTATATAATGTTTTATGTTATTATGAACATAATGTGTATGTTATAGCATTATTTAAATGCTCAAATAGATCGTTTTTCAATAAAATAAAAACTAAAATGGGTACTCTTATTTTGAAGAGATTTGCGCCACGGCCTTATATTTGCTCACGTTAAATTTGTTCATGGAACGCTGGTCTCCACTCCAACCAAAGCTACTATAGACACTGACACGTTACGACATCGCCGTTCACTTTATGGGGCGAGCCTAATGGCGGCTCTCCACATAGACTTCTATTTAGAACGGGGACAATTGTTCGTCTGCATTGGCTCAGTTTCTGACCCCTCAATGTCGCAACTCTAGCCGGTCTCTTGCTAAAGCTAGGTTGCTGGTTAGCATAATGATGCTAAGCGATAGCGTTAGCATCAAGTCCCACGGTCAAAGACAAGTGAATAGAAACATCTGGCAATTCAAACACGCAATAATACATGCCTTTGGAGGTTTTGTGATACATGTGTGTGGTCAATGAAGCTTCTGCGGCACACGTCGCGTCGGCGTTGCGGTCCAAACCACGGAGATTTCATCACCACAGTCTCAGAACACCAGCATTAGGAGTTGCGACATCAAGGGGGCAGAAAGCAACGCATTGACCTGGTTCAGGGATGCCTGTTTTGTCCCCATTCCCTATGGGAGTTCATGTAGAAGAGCCTCCATTGCTCTGGCGCCATGAAGCGAACGAAGTTGTCGCAAATCTGACTATCGCTTAGCCTATAGCTCCGAGGGGCTAGAACAGCAAATATCCAACCTCGCCGACCGATCTAAATATAAATCCACTGTATTCACCAAGTCACCACCACAGTATAAGCACAAAAACCTCCCATTTGACAAGTCATGGAGTTTATGTGTGGTTCTATGCCAAAGAAAGTGCATTTATTTGCCTACCTCGGTTGCCGTTCATGTCAGCAGCAGCACAATAGCTGCTCCTACGATTCCCAGACGGACAGTACCAACGCGGGACGCTCCCCGGTCGGCACACTCCCACTAGCCAGACTATCGAGCCCACCGACATATAACGGAGCTAGTTATCTTTTTTATGTTAGTTTTTTGTTACGTACGTGTGTATTTGACATATAATTAGTGGCATATTGTTTCAAACACACCTACAGTATGACTATTAGCCTATGAATCGACTTTGTCGTTACGTTTTAACAAGTGGTGAATAAATCCTCTTTCCGTTTCCGGTCCAGCATTAAAACGGTGTGTGTCCCATATGTGACCTACTTGCTCAAATTATTTAACTCTGTGATAGAGGCCTTGATGGTATTTTTGTGAGTGATATTTTTCCCCATGTCTGGAGGAGTTAAATACTTTCCCATATGGAAGCTTTTGTTTTGGTTTTGGTCGCTTGGTTTCCGCTTGGTACCCTCTTTCCGTTTCCGTTAACAACATTGCTAACTTGTACCGCAGAGCTAACGAAAACTCCGGACCATTTCTATAACTCCCGACCATTTATGCTTGTAGATTATGCTATAAATGATACGAATACGTGAAATATAATCAGGGGACAGTGTATATATAGGATAATACGTGAAATATAATCGGGTGGGACCGATCGTCTGAACCACCTGGGACTACACGTCCGGGAGCGAAGTCACTTGGGACTGTCCGTCTGTCACCCGCTCCTACCCACTCCAACCAAAGCTTCTCCAGTCCAAACGAAACAAAACAAAGCAGCGAAAAAAGTCCACGTGTCCATGTCCAGATAAACTATGAAATCCACAGTCGTGAGGCAGTCTTAGGAGGCATTTCTTGATCTGTTTATAGAAAAGACGGAGGTCTCTGTAAGCAGGCAGCTGCTGTCTACACCAGTGTCCAGTCATCAAGGATTTTTTATCAAGGATTTCACTTCCGGTGACGTCATCCTTCAGAATAAAAGTACTCGCTAAATTAAACAAAAAATATTAATTTCGACAGTAAAACGATAAATTCAAGTATATAAACGAGAATATATGACACACAACATGCAAAATATGTTTATGTGCACTTTTATTACATTTTATTACCATTTATGACAGTTAAAAACATTAACAATTAACTAAATAGGTAAACACTGTCAATTGGAGAGCATATGCCTTACAAATAGGATGCTGGACAAAAAATCCTGCTATGAGGCAAATGTTGGGACATATCCACGCGTGCGGGGAGATGTCCCCTACAACATGCCACTATCCGCTAAGAAGTACACGGGTAAAGTTCCGAGCACCAGGCCTTTTAGTGGCGGCACACATGCAAAAAGTGCCATTTCTGGACCCAGAGTGAGCACTGGACAAAAAACGCTGCTACGAGGCAAATGTTGGGACATATCCACGCGTGCGGGGAGATGTCCCCTACAACATGCCACTGTTCGCTAAGAAGGAGACGGTTAAAATTCCGAGCACCGGGCCTTTTAGTGGCGGCACGCATGCAAAAAGTGCCATTTCTGGACCCAGAGTGAGCACTGGACCAAAAACGCTGCTACGAGGCAAATGTTGGGACATATCCACGCGTGCGGGGAGATGTCCCCTACAACATGCCACTGTTCGCTAAGAAGGAGACGGTTAAAATTCCGAGCACCGGGCCTTTTAGTGGCGGCACGCATGCAAAAAGTGCCATTTCTGGACCCAGAGTGAGCACTGGACCAAAAACGCTGCTACGAGGCAAATGTTGGGACATATCCACGCGTGCGGGGAGATGTCCCCTACAACATGCCACTGTTCGCTAAGAAGGAGACGGTTAAAATTCCGAGCACCGGGCCTTTTAGTGGCGGCACGCATGCAAAAAGTGCCATTTCTGGACCCAGAGTGAGCACTGGACCAAAAACGCTGCTACGAGGCAAATGTTGGGACATATCCACGCGTGCGGGGAGATGTCCCCTACAACATGCCACTGTTCGCTAAGAAGGAGACGGTTAAAATTCCGAGCACCGGGCCTTTTAGTGGCGGCACGCATGCAAAAAGTGCCATTTCTGGGCCCAGAGTGAGCACGGGACAAAAAACGCTGCTACGAGGCAAATGTTGGGACATATCCACGCGTGCGGGGAGATGTCCCCTACAACATGCCACTGTTCGCTAAGAAGGAGACGGTTAAAATTCCGAGCACCGGGCCTTTTAGTGGCGGCACGCATGCAAAAAGTGCCATTTCTGGACCCAGAGTGAGCACGGGACCAAAAACGCTGCTACGAGGCAAATGTTGGGACATATCCACGCGTGCGGGGAGATGTCCCCTACAACATGCCACTGTTCGCTAAGAAGGAGACGGTTAAAATTCCGAGCACCGGGCCTTTTAGTGGCGGCACGCATGCAAAAAGTGCCATTTCTGGACCCAGAGTGAGCACTGGACCAAAAACGCTGCTACGAGGCAAATGTTGGGACATATCCACGCGTGCGGGGAGATGTCCCCTACAACATGCCACTGTTCGCTAAGAAGGAGACGGTTAAAATTCCGAGCACCGGGCCTTTTAGTGGCGGCACGCATGCAAAAAGTGCCATTTCTGGGCCCAGAGTGAGCACGGGACAAAAAACGCTGCTACGAGGCAAATGTTGGGACATATCCACGCGTGCGGGGAGATGTCCCCTACAACATGCCACTGTTCGCTAAGAAGGAGACGGTTAAAATTCCGAGCACCGGGCCTTTTAGTGGCGGCACGCATGCAAAAAGTGCCATTTCTGGACCCAGAGTGAGCACTGGACCAAAAACGCTGCTACGAGGCAAATGTTGGGACATATCCACGCGTGCGGGGAGATGTCCCCTACAACATGCCACTGTTCGCTAAGAAGGAGACGGTTAAAATTCCGAGCACCGGGCCTTTTAGTGGCGGCACGCATGCAAAAAGTGCCATTTCTGGGCCCAGAGTGAGCACGGGACAAAAAACGCTGCTACGAGGCAAATGTTGGGACATATCCACGCGTGCGGGGAGATGTCCCCTACAACATGCCACTGTTCGCTAAGAAGGAGACGGTTAAAATTCCGAGCACCGGGCCTTTTAGTGGCGGCACGCATGCAAAAAGTGCCATTTCTGGACCCAGAGTGAGCACTGGACCAAAAACGCTGCTACGAGGCAAATGTTGGGACATATCCACGCGTGCGGGGAGATGTCCCCTACAACATGCCACTGTTCGCTAAGAAGGAGACGGTTAAAATTCCGAGCACCGGGCCTTTTAGTGGCGGCACGCATGCAAAAAGTGCCATTTCTGGGCCCAGAGTGAGCACGGGACAAAAAACGCTGCTACGAGGCAAATGTTGGGACATATCCACGCGTGCGGGGAGATGTCCCCTACAACATGCCACTGTTCGCTAAGAAGGAGACGGTTAAAATTCCGAGCACCGGGCCTTTTAGTGGCGGCACGCATGCAAAAAGTGCCATTTCTGGACCCAGAGTGAGCACTGGACCAAAAACGCTGCTACGAGGCAAATGTTGGGACATATCCACGCGTGCGGGGAGATGTCCCCTACAACATGCCACTGTTCGCTAAGAAGGAGACGGTTAAAATTCCGAGCACCGGGCCTTTTAGTGGCGGCACGCATGCAAAAAGTGCCATTTCTGGACCCAGAGTGAGCACTGGACCAAAAACGCTGCTACGAGGCAAATGTTGGGACATATCCACGCGTGCGGGGAGATGTCCCCTACAACATGCCACTGTTCGCTAAGAAGGAGACGGTTAAAATTCCGAGCACCGGGCCTTTTAGTGGCGGCACGCATGCAAAAAGTGCCATTTCTGGGCCCAGAGTGAGCACGGGACAAAAAACGCTGCTACGAGGCAAATGTTGGGACATATCCACGCGTGCGGGGAGATGTCCCCTACAACATGCCACTGTTCGCTAAGAAGGAGACGGTTAAAATTCCGAGCACCGGGCCTTTTAGTGGCGGCACGCATGCAAAAAGTGCCATTTCTGGACCCAGAGTGAGCACTGGACCAAAAACGCTGCTACGAGGCAAATGTTGGGACATATCCACGCGTGCGGGGAGATGTCCCCTACAACATGCCACTGTTCGCTAAGAAGGAGACGGTTAAAATTCCGAGCACCGGGCCTTTTAGTGGCGGCACGCATGCAAAAAGTGCCATTTCTGGACCCAGAGTGAGCACTGGACCAAAAACGCTGCTACGAGGCAAATGTTGGGACATATCCACGCGTGCGGGGAGATGTCCCCTACAACATGCCACTGTTCGCTAAGAAGGAGACGGTTAAAATTCCGAGCACCGGGCCTTTTAGTGGCGGCACGCATGCAAAAAGTGCCATTTCTGGGCCCAGAGTGAGCACGGGACAAAAAACGCTGCTACGAGGCAAATGTTGGGACATATCCACGCGTGCGGGGAGATGTCCCCTACAACATGCCACTGTTCGCTAAGAAGGAGACGGTTAAAATTCCGAGCACCGGGCCTTTTAGTGGCGGCACGCATGCAAAAAGTGCCATTTCTGGACCCAGAGTGAGCACTGGACCAAAAACGCTGCTACGAGGCAAATGTTGGGACATATCCACGCGTGCGGGGAGATGTCCCCTACAACATGCCACTGTTCGCTAAGAAGGAGACGGTTAAAATTCCGAGCACCGGGCCTTTTAGTGGCGGCACGCATGCAAAAAGTGCCATTTCTGGGCCCAGAGTGAGCACGGGACAAAAAACGCTGCTACGAGGCAAATGTTGGGACATATCCACGCGTGCGGGGAGATGTCCCCTACAACATGCCACTGTTCGCTAAGAAGGAGACGGTTAAAATTCCGAGCACCGGGCCTTTTAGTGGCGGCACGCATGCAAAAAGTGCCATTTCTGGACCCAGAGTGAGCACTGGACCAAAAACGCTGCTACGAGGCAAATGTTGGGACATATCCACGCGTGCGGGGAGATGTCCCCTACAACATGCCACTGTTCGCTAAGAAGGAGACGGTTAAAATTCCGAGCACCGGGCCTTTTAGTGGCGGCACGCATGCAAAAAGTGCCATTTCTGGGCCCAGAGTGAGCACGGGACAAAAAACGCTGCTACGAGGCAAATGTTGGGACATATCCACGCGTGCGGGGAGATGTCCCCTACAACATGCCACTGTTCGCTAAGAAGGAGACGGTTAAAATTCCGAGCACCGGGCCTTTTAGTGGCGGCACGCATGCAAAAAGTGCCATTTCTGGACCCAGAGTGAGCACTGGACCAAAAACGCTGCTACGAGGCAAATGTTGGGACATATCCACGCGTGCGGGGAGATGTCCCCTACAACATGCCACTGTTCGCTAAGAAGGAGACGGTTAAAATTCCGAGCACCGGGCCTTTTAGTGGCGGCACGCATGCAAAAAGTGCCATTTCTGGACCCAGAGTGAGCACTGGACCAAAAACGCTGCTACGAGGCAAATGTTGGGACATATCCACGCGTGCGGGGAGATGTCCCCTACAACATGCCACTGTTCGCTAAGAAGGAGACGGTTAAAATTCCGAGCACCGGGCCTTTTAGTGGCGGCACGCATGCAAAAAGTGCCATTTCTGGGCCCAGAGTGAGCACGGGACAAAAAACGCTGCTACGAGGCAAATGTTGGGACATATCCACGCGTGCGGGGAGATGTCCCCTACAACATGCCACTGTTCGCTAAGAAGGAGACGGTTAAAATTCCGAGCACCGGGCCTTTTAGTGGCGGCACGCATGCAAAAAGTGCCATTTCTGGACCCAGAGTGAGCACTGGACCAAAAACGCTGCTACGAGGCAAATGTTGGGACATATCCACGCGTGCGGGGAGATGTCCCCTACAACATGCCACTGTTCGCTAAGAAGGAGACGGTTAAAATTCCGAGCACCGGGCCTTTTAGTGGCGGCACGCATGCAAAAAGTGCCATTTCTGGACCCAGAGTGAGCACGGGACAAAAAACGCTGCTACGAGGCAAATGTTGGGACATATCCACGCGTGCGGGGAGATGTCCCCTACAACATGCCACTGTTCGCTAAGAAGGAGACGGTTAAAATTCCGAGCACCGGGCCTTTTAGTGGCGGCACGCATGCAAAAAGTGCCATTTCTGGACCCAGAGTGAGCACTGGACCAAAAACGCTGCTACGAGGCAAATGTTGGGACATATCCACGCGTGCGGGGAGATGTCCCCTACAACATGCCACTGTTCGCTAAGAAGGAGACGGTTAAAATTCCGAGCACCGGGCCTTTTAGTGGCGGCACGCATGCAAAAAGTGCCATTTCTGGACCCAGAGTGAGCACTGGACCAAAAACGCTGCTACGAGGCAAATGTTGGGACATATCCACGCGTGCGGGGAGATGTCCCCTACAACATGCCACTGTTCGCTAAGAAGGAGACGGTTAAAATTCCGAGCACCGGGCCTTTTAGTGGCGGCACGCATGCAAAAAGTGCCATTTCTGGGCCCAGAGTGAGCACGGGACAAAAAACGCTGCTACGAGGCAAATGTTGGGACATATCCACGCGTGCGGGGAGATGTCCCCTACAACATGCCACTGTTCGCTAAGAAGGAGACGGTTAAAATTCCGAGCACCGGCCTTTTAGTGGCGGCACGCATGCAAAAAGTGCCATTTCTGGACCCAGAGTGAGCACTGGACCAAAAACGCTGCTACGAGGCAAATGTTGGGACATATCCACGCGTGCGGGGAGATGTCCCCTACAACATGCCACTGTTCGCTAAGAAGGAGACGGTTAAAATTCCGAGCACCGGGCCTTTTAGTGGCGGCACGCATGCAAAAAGTGCCATTTCTGGACCCAGAGTGAGCACTGGACCAAAAACGCTGCTACGAGGCAAATGTTGGGACATATCCACGCGTGCGGGGAGATGTCCCCTACAACATGCCACTGTTCGCTAAGAAGGAGACGGTTAAAATTCCGAGCACCGGGCCTTTTAGTGGCGGCACGCATGCAAAAAGTGCCATTTCTGGACCCAGAGTGAGCACGGGACAAAAAACGCTGCTACGAGGCAAATGTTGGGACATATCCACGCGTGCGGGGAGATGTCCCCTACAACATGCCACTGTTCGCTAAGAAGGAGACGGTTAAAATTCCGAGCACCGGGCCTTTTAGTGGCGGCACGCATGCAAAAAGTGCCATTTCTGGACCCAGAGTGAGCACTGGACCAAAAACGCTGCTACGAGGCAAATGTTGGGACATATCCACGCGTGCGGGGAGATGTCCCCTACAACATGCCACTGTTCGCTAAGAAGGAGACGGTTAAAATTCCGAGCACCGGGCCTTTTAGTGGCGGCACGCATGCAAAAAGTGCCATTTCTGGACCCAGAGTGAGCACGGGACCAAAAACGCTGCTACGAGGCAAATGTTGGGACATATCCACGCGTGCGGGGAGATGTCCCCTACAACATGCCACTGTTCGCTAAGAAGGAGACGGTTAAAATTCCGAGCACCGGGCCTTTTAGTGGCGGCACGCATGCAAAAAGTGCCATTTCTGGACCCAGAGTGAGCACTGGACAAAAAACGCTGCTACGAGGCAAATGTTGGGACATATCCACGCGTGCGGGGAGATGTCCCCTACAACATGCCACTGTTCGCTAAGAAGGAGACGGTTAAAATTCCGAGCACCGGGCCTTTTAGTGGCGGCACGCATGCAAAAAGTGCCATTTCTGGGCCCAGAGTGAGCACTGGACCAAAAACGCTGCTACGAGGCAAATGTTGGGACATATCCACGCGTGCGGGGAGATGTCCCCTACAACATGCCACTGTTCGCTAAGAAGGAGACGGTTAAAATTCCGAGCACCGGGCCTTTTAGTGGCGGCACGCATGCAAAAAGTGCCATTTCTGGACCCAGAGTGAGCACGGGACCAAAAACGCTGCTACGAGGCAAATGTTGGGACATATCCACGCGTGCGGGGAGATGTCCCCTACAACATGCCACTGTTCGCTAAGAAGGAGACGGTTAAAATTCCGAGCACCGGGCCTTTTAGTGGCGGCACGCATGCAAAAAGTGCCATTTCTGGGCCCAGAGTGAGCACGGGACAAAAAACGCTGCTACGAGGCAAATGTTGGGACATATCCACGCGTGCGGGGAGATGTCCCCTACAACATGCCACTGTTCGCTAAGAAGGAGACGGTTAAAATTCCGAGCACCGGGCCTTTTAGTGGCGGCACGCATGCAAAAAGTGCCATTTCTGGACCCAGAGTGAGCACTGGACCAAAAACGCTGCTACGAGGCAAATGTTGGGACATATCCACGCGTGCGGGGAGATGTCCCCTACAACATGCCACTGTTCGCTAAGAAGGAGACGGTTTAAAATTCCGAGCACCGGGCCTTTTAGTGGCGGCACGCATGCAAAAAGTGCCATTTCTGGACCCAGAGTGAGCACTGGACCAAAAACGCTGCTACGAGGCAAATGTTGGGACATATCCACGCGTGCGGGGAGATGTCCCCTACAACATGCCACTGTTCGCTAAGAAGGAGACGGTTAAAATTCCGAGCACCGGGCCTTTTAGTGGCGGCACGCATGCAAAAAGTGCCATTTCTGGGCCCAGAGTGAGCACGGGACAAAAAACGCTGCTACGAGGCAAATGTTGGGACATATCCACGCGTGCGGGGAGATGTCCCCTACAACATGCCACTGTTCGCTAAGAAGGAGACGGTTAAAATTCCGAGCACCGGGCCTTTTAGTGGCGGCACGCATGCAAAAAGTGCCATTTCTGGACCCAGAGTGAGCACTGGACCAAAAACGCTGCTACGAGGCAAATGTTGGGACATATCCACGCGTGCGGGGAGATGTCCCCTACAACATGCCACTGTTCGCTAAGAAGGAGACGGTTAAAATTCCGAGCACCGGGCCTTTTAGTGGCGGCACGCATGCAAAAAGTGCCATTTCTGGACCCAGAGTGAGCACTGGACCAAAAACGCTGCTACGAGGCAAATGTTGGGACATATCCACGCGTGCGGGGAGATGTCCCCTACAACATGCCACTGTTCGCTAAGAAGGAGACGGTTAAAATTCCGAGCACCGGTCCTTTTAGTGGAAAATCCAGCACAAAGACCTAAAGTATAAAATAAAACAGAATATAATGGTCTGCATTGAATGATTTAGCTGGATGTGTGTCCCTTCACAGTTAGTTGTATTGAATACTTGAATCGTACTCCAAGCTTTTGTCAGTTATGTTGGACCGTGCATTATTTGACTTGTACTGTAAATCTATGTTAACAGAAATGTGTTAATAATTGTATTTATTCACCTTAGGCCATTTATGCAGAGCTGTACGAAGCAGTCTGTGAAATGCTCTGGCAGCATGTTCAATGGTTGGGCTGGACGTCAAGTTGTTTGAAGGTGCAAGCAGACAAACAAGATCAGGAGAAGAGGGGAGTTCTGCATGGTCAATGTCGTGTCTAATGTCGTCTGCGTCTCCACCTGCTGTTGACATCCATCCAAATGCCAGTCTGCCAGCTGGCATGTCCACGTAGCCATCAACAATGGCTCTCAGGTGAGAATCACCTACAACCAAAACAAACTGTGGAGAGAAAGAAAGAGTCAAAATCCATTTAGAAGGCAAGCGATTTGTGACCTCTATTTAATTCACATGAACATGAAGTTTGGTTTTGGCAGGCATTTTTAGATTTAATCAGTCTTAGTCTTTTGGATGAAATGCCTATTCATTTTAGTCACACTTTAGTCATTTGGACAGAATCCTAATTAATCTCAGTCACATGTTGTAGTTTTAGTCTAGGTGTAGTTGATGGGTGCTCGTTGAGTCAGTTTGTGGAAAATGAAAACCTTTAGTCCCAAGTTTTAGTCAGCCTTAGATGTACAATTTAGCATACTCAACATTTCTAACATAAAACCTTAGTGTACTCTAAAAGTAATAATATTACAGTAATTTATTACTAACAACTAGTTAGTAATACCTACTAATAACTACCAGTGCTGGGCAGTAACTAAATAAATATGTCATATTACTGTGATATTATTACCTTTTCCAGCAAAAGTAAAGCAAAGACATTACTCTCCCAAAATGTGTAATAGCCTAATTAATATGGTACAATTATCAACAGATAATAACAGAGATGTGCGTAGTTTGTAGATCCTAAACCACCACAGCATTCTGCACATGACATTCCTTTGTGGGTGTAATTAGTTATTAGTAAAGTATTATTGTTACTTTTTCTAAGGGCAAAAAAGAAGTGGCTCACAACTCACTTTCAAGTACTCCTTTTTTGTACCTTTTGCTGTTTCTACAGTGACGATATTACTAAGTTATATTGCCCAACACTGTTAACTAGTCACTGCCCAACACTGGACTTAACAAATATGTGTCCACAGACTCCACACTACTAGACTTAACCTACTATACCTCCTTGTCCTGGATGAGATCTGCTGGAGGAATCACTGTCCGGTGAAACTTCGAGGAAGCTGCTGAGATGGGCCAATACTGCACTCTGTGGCGGGTGCCAAAATCTGCCATGTTACTCCCAAGTAACTTGTGGGTAAACTAAAAATCTGAGTCTAGATGGCCTCATTTTATATTGAAACTGGAATAGGCACACCTACTTTGCTATAGAAATGGTGGGCTATTACCTATTGATTGACTGAATTGTCCTACCACCCCAAATTATCCCTCTGCTAAGTACAGTAGTATTACTTTAGTTTTTATTTTTAAAACATACTATCAGATTACAAAAACACTACTATTACGGATCAACACTAGATATGCATCCACACATGTGTGTGTGCATGCAGGTGCATGCAGGCAGCCCCACACACACACACGCGGCATGACTCTCCATCATTTAGCTGGGGACATCCTGGAATCCAATCGAGGACGACTTGTGGTTCACAGACTTGGCTACAATCCGTGTTATAAAGCTACTTATGTCACCTGTAAATATGTATGTATATTTTGTTTTCTCCATTTATTGTATTTACTGTATTGGTACTTTATTAGTATGGTGACACTCCCCAGAGTTAAATATGTAGAATGAGCTATTTGGTTGTATTTGGTTACCAACTATCCATCAGTTAGCTGGGAATTTGCAAAAACAATTATGATATGGTCTACTCTAAAGGGATGTTTCACTTGTTCCACTTTTAGTCATTTTTTCATGCTCTACCCAGTCTGGGCAGGGGCAGCTAACAGGATAAAACGTCCAAAAATGTTTTTTTGGAAGTGAAATATCCCTTTAATTACTACTACTGCTTTTAGTAGAGAGTGGAGTGGGAATACTTGGATTTGGCGTTTATTAACAATAAGCATGGCATGCCAAATAATTGCCCCTCAATCATATGCAGTAAGTATATGATTTGCCTATTATGATCTTCAGACTTCAGAGAATTACACCCTTAATCAATTGATCTAGGCATATAGAAATGTGATTTATTTACGACCTCCATATTCTTAACTTTTTTATTGATACTGTTGATACTTTCTGTTTTCTTGTTATACTGTATTTTTTTGTTGTTATGTTCTTGCTTTGACAATGTAAACATATGTTTTCTCATGCCAATAAAGCCATTTGATTTGAATAGTGACTTTGTCTGTTTGACTATTGTCAAGAAAGGACAAACTATAGCAAACTATAACTACTACTAGGCCTACTACTTTTATTAGCTATGTAAGAACACCTTTTTTGTATGATTTTTGTATTTACACCAGAGGCTTCTATTAACAAGCATGCCAAATAATTTATGGCATAAAAGTTCTTGGGGCCACAGGCAATTAGTGCCTATCCCATGTCGTTCTCACAATGCAGTGACACCTATACCTAACTTGAGAAAAACGCCATTCATACACAGATTATATGTAGGCCTAGTATTCAAATTAGCTGTTAATGGCCGATCTACATTTGCAGAGTCATTGATGGCCTAACCCCCCTCATAACTCCCTAAATTCCACCCTGATAGTGGGCTATTTTCTACCTTTACCCATGTAACAAGTAAAGTAACTGTTATTTTTAATGATTATTATTAATATTATTATTACCCATGTATGAATATATTGTCACACACACACACGCACACACACACACACGCACACACACGCACGCACACACACACACACACACACACACACACACACACACACACACACACGCACGCACGCACGCACACACACACACACACACACACACACACACACACACACACACACACACACACACACACACACACACACACACACACACTTTTCAATTTATGGATTGCAATTCAAATATAGCAAAACAGCTTATCTACAGCTTGTAGATTGGCTATTGTAGGTCAGACCAGTGTGTGAGTGTGGAAATATAGGTGAAATATAGAGCCTTGCTTGCAGTGTTAAAAACAATAATCGGGGACAATTTTCGTTTTTATCCCTCTGCTAAGTACAGTAGTATTACTTTAGTTTTTATTTTTAAAACATACTATCAGATTACAAAAACACTACTATTACGGATCAACACTAGATATGCATCCACACATGTGTGTGTGCATGCAGGTGCATGCAGGCAGCCCCACACACACACACGCGGCATGACTCTCCATCATTTAGCTGGGGACATCCTGGAATCCAATCGAGGACCACTTGTGGTTCACAGACTTGGCTACAATCCGTGTTATAAAGCTACTTATGTCACCTGTAAATATGTATGTATATTTTGTTTTCTCCATTTATTGTATTTACTGTATTGGTACTTTATTAGTATGGTGACACTCCCCAGAGTTAAATATGTAGAATGAGCTATTTGGTTGTATTTGGTTACCAACTATCCATCAGTTAGCTGGGAATTTGCAAAAACAATTATGATATGGTCTACTCTAAAGGGATGTTTCACTTGTTCCACTTTTAGTCATTTTTTCATGCTCTACCCAGTCTGGGCAGGGGCAGCTAACAGGATAAAACGTCCAAAAATGTTTTTTTGGAAGTGAAATATCCCTTTAATTACTACTACTGCTTTTAGTAGAGAGTGGAGTGGGAATACTTGGATTTGGCGTTTATTAACAATAAGCATGGCATGCCAAATAATTGCCCCTCAATCATATGCAGTAAGTATATGATTTGCCTATTATGATCTTCAGACTTCAGAGAATTACACCCTTAATCAATTGATCTAGGCATATAGAAATGTGATTTATTTACGACCTCCATATTCTTAACTTTTTTATTGATACTGTTGATACTTTCTGTTTTCTTGTTATACTGTATTTTTTTGTTGTTATGTTCTTGCTTTGACAATGTAAACATATGTTTTCTCATGCCAATAAAGCCATTTGATTTGAATAGTGACTTTGTCTGTTTGACTATTGTCAAGAAAGGACAAACTATAGCAAACTATAACTACTACTAGGCCTACTACTTTTATTAGCTATGTAAGAACACCTTTTTTGTATGATTTTTGTATTTACACTAGAGGCTTCTATTAACAAGCATGCCAAATAATTTATGGCATAAAAGTTCTTGGGGCCACAGGCAATTAGTGCCTATCCCATGTCGTTCTCACAATGCAGTGACACCTATACCTAACTTGAGAAAAACGCCATTCATACACAGATTATATGTAGGCCTAGTATTCAAATTAGCTGTTAATGGCCGATCTACATTTGCAGAGTCATTGATGGCCTAACCCCCCTCATAACTCCCTAAATTCCACCCTGATAGTGGGCTATTTTCTACCTTTACCCATGTAACAAGTAAAGTAACTGTTATTTTTAATGATTATTATTAATATTATTATTACCCATGTA
>CM076980.1:49590332-49632832 GCA_039105355.1 Benthosema pterotum | reverse complement strand
CTCTCCTAGGACGGCAAAACGCAGCTCTTGGCGTCGTGTCTCAACGTGGACGAGAGGTGAGTGAGATTCATGGATTGTTAGTTTGTTTGCATGGAATGTGCTTATATAATGACACCTACTGGCCAGTGGCCATCATATACTTTTGCCTGTGATCCAAAAGTGAAATTAGATCTTTTCACTGCACTCAAATTATAGTGTGGTAATTTTCACTTCATCCCAATTAATGGATTTCCTTAAATCGTCCTTTCTGTTAATTCAAGACATGGTTCATAGAATGATATTGACCCTAGTTAAAAAAAATCCTATATGACTCCCCTATAAAACTTTGGAACAAATCCTATTTGCTATCCAGCGGGAATCCAATAAGCTAGCTAGCTTTCTTTCTTTCTTTCTTTCTTTCTTTCTTTCTTTCTTTCTTTCTTTCTTTCTTTCTTTCTTTCTTTCTTTCTTTCTTTCTTGTTTACATTTGACACGTGCTGTGTAGGAGTCACCATGGAAACCACTTTTGTCACGTGCTGCATAGACGTGTCACTATGGGAACCAGTGACATCATTGGGAAGGGTGTGGCCTCGTCAACGTCGGCTGCTTTCTTAACCATGTTGGGCTTCTGTTGCAACGGCGACGGACCACGCCCACATCCGCTCCGTCTCGTCCACGGCCTAGCTCAATCTTAAACTCCCTAGTACTTGGATGGGAGACCGCCTGGGAATACTGGGTGCTGTAAGCATTTTTTTTTCTGAAGCCCATGAGCAGATCCATGTGCGTGTACTTGGGCCGCACGGGGCACTGCTGCTGTCGCTTACGGCCATACCACCCTGAACACGCCCGATCTCGTCCGATCTCGGAAGCTAAGCGGGGTAGGGCCCGGTTAGTACTTGGATGGGAGACCGTCTGGGAATACCGGGTGCTGTAAGCATTTTTTTTTCTGAAGCCCATGAGCAGATCCATGTGCGTGTACTTGGGCCGCACGGGGCACTGCTGCTGTCGCTTACGGCCATACCACCCTGAACACGCCCGATCTCGTCCGATCTCGGAAGCTAAGCGGGGTAGGGCCCGGTTAGTACTTGGATGGGAGACTGCCTGGGAATACCGGGTGCTGTAAGCATTTTTTTTTCTTAAGCCCATGAGCAGATCCATGTGCGTGTACTTGGGCCGCACGGGGCACTGCTGCTGTCGCTTACGGCCATACCAACCTGAACACGCCCGATCTCGTCCGATCTTGGAAGCTAAGCGGGGTAGGGCCCGGTTAGTACTTGGATGGGAGACCGTCTGGGAATACCGGGTGCTGTAAGCATTTTTTTTCTGAAGCCCATGAGCAGATCCATGTGCGTGTACTTGGGCCGCACGGGGCACTGCTGCTGTCGCTTACGGCCATACCACCCTGAACACGCCCGATCTCGTCCGATCTCGGAAGCTAAGCGGGGTAGGGCCCGGTTAGTACTTGGATGGGAGACCGCCTGGGAATACCGGGTGCTGTAAGCGTTTTTTTTTCTGAAGCCCTTGAGCAGATCCATGTGCGTGTACTTGGGCCGCACGGGGCACTGCTGCTGTCGCTTACGGCCATACCACCCTGAACATGCCCGATCTCGTCCGATCTCGGAAGCTAAGCGGGGTAGGGCGCGGTTAGTACTTGAATGGGAGACCGCCTGGGAATACCGGGTGCTGTAAGCGTTTTTTTTTTTCTGAAGCCCATGAGCAGATCCATGCGCGTGTACTTGGGCCGCACTGGGCACTGCTGCTGTCGCTTACGGCCATACCACCCTGAACACGCCCGATCTCGTCCGATCTCGGAAGCTAAGCGGGGTAGGGCCCGGTTAGTACTTGGATGGGAGACCGCCTGGGAATACCGGTGCTGTAAGCGTTTTTTTTTCTGAAGCCCATGAGCAGATCCATGTGCGTGTACTTGGGCCGCACGGGGCACTGCTGCTGTCGCTTACGGCCATACCACCCTGAACACGCCCGATCTCGTCCGATCTCGGAAGCTAAGCGGGGTAGGGCCCGGTTAGTACTTGGATGGGAGACCGCCTGGGAATATCGGGTGCTGTAAGCATCTTTTTTCTGAAGCCCATGAGCAGATCCATGTGCGTGTACTTGGGCCGCACGGGGCACTGCTGCTGTCGCTTACGGCCATACCACCCTGAACACGCCCGATCTCGTCCGATCTCGGAAGCTAAGCGGGGTAGGCCCCGGTTAGTAGCCTATTTAAGATTGGGGGAACGTGAGGCCTACGACCGACGTAATCAATCACTCTGTGCTCGATACGTAAGCCTCGCAGCCGTCCGACCCTCTCCTAGGACGGCAAAACGCAGCTCTTGGCGTCGTGTCTCAACGTGGACGAGAGGTGAGTGAGATTCATGGATTGTTAGTTTGTTTGCATGGAATGTGCTTATATAATGACACCTACTGGCCAGTGGCCATCATATACTTTTGCCTGTGATCCAAAAGTGAAATTAGATCTTTTCACTGCACTCAAATTATAGTGTGGTAATTTTCACTTCATCCCAATTAATGGATTTCCTTAAATCGTCCTTTCTGTTAATTCAAGACATGGTTCATAGAATGATATTGACCCTAGTTAAAAAAAATCCTATATGACTCCCCTATAAAACTTTGGAACAAATCCTATTTGCTATCCAGCGGGAATCCAATAAGCTAGCTTTCTTTCTTTCTTTCTTTCTTTCTTTCTTTCTTTCTTTCTTTTTTCTTTCTTTCTTTCTTTCTTTCTTGTTTACATTTGACACGTGCTGTGTAGGAGTCACCATGGAAACCACTTTTGTCACGTGCTGCATAGACGTGTCACTATGGGAACCAGTGACATCATTGGGAAGGGTGTGGCCTCGTCAACGTCGGCTGCTTTCTTAACCATGTTGGGCTTCTGTTGCAACGGCGACGGACCACGCCCACATCCGCTCCGTCTCGTCCACGGCCTAGCTCAATCTTAAACTCCCTAGTACTTGGATGGGAGACCGCCTGGGAATACTGGGTGCTGTAAGCATTTATTTTTCTGAAGCCCATGAGCAGATCCATGTGCGTGTACTTGGGCCGCACGGGGCACAGCTGCTGTCGCTTACGGCCATACCACCCTGAACACGCCCGATCTCGTCCGATCTCGGAAGCTAAGCGGGGTAGGGCCCGGTTAGTACTTGGATGGGAGACCGCCTGGGATTATCGGGTGCTGTAAGCATTTTTTTTTTCTGAAGCCCATGAGCAGATCCATGTGCGTGGACTTGGGCCGCACGGGGCACTGCTGCTGTCGCTTACAGCCATACCACCCTGAACACGCCCGATCTCGTCCGATCTCGGAAGCTAAGCGGGGTAGGGCCCGGTTAGTACTTGGATGGGAGACCGCCTGGGAATATCGGGTGCTGTAAGCATTTTTTTTTTCTGAAGCCCATGAGCCGATCCATGTGCGTGTACTTGGGCCGCACGGGGCACTGGTGCTGTCACTTACGGCCATACCACCCTGAACACGCCCGATCTCGTCCGATCTCGGAAGCTAAGCGGGGTAGGGCCCGGTTAGTACTTGGATGGGAGACCGCCTGGGAATACCGGGTGCTGTAAGCGTTTTTTTTTTCTGAAGCCCATGAGCAGATCCATGTGCGTGTACTTGGGCCGCACGGGGCACTGCTGCTGTCGCTTACGGCCATACCACCCTGAACACGCCCGATCTCGTCCGATCTCGGAAGTTAAGCGGGGTAGGGCCCGGTTAGTACTTGGATGGGAGACCGCCTGGGAATACCGGGTGCTGTAAGCGTTTTTTTTTTCTGAAGCCCATGAGCAGATCCATGTGCGTGTACTTGGGCCGCACGGGGCACTGCTGCTGTCGCTTACGGCCATACCACCCTGAACACGCCCGATCTCGTCCGATCTCGGAAGCTAAGCGGGGTAGGGCCCGGTTAGTACTTGGATGGGAGACCGCCTGGGATTATCGGGTGCTGTAAGCATTTTTTTTTTCTGAAGCCCATGAGCAGATCCATGTGCGTGGACTTGGGCCGCACGGGGCACTGCTGCTGTCGCTTACAGCCATACCACCCTGAACACGCCCGATCTCGTCCGATCTCGGAAGCTAAGCGGGGTAGGGCCCGGTTAGTACTTGGATGGGAGACCGCCTGGGAATATCGGGTGCTGTAAGCATTTTTTTTTTCTGAAGCCCATGAGCAGATCCATGTGCGTGTACTTGGGCCGCACGGGGCACTGCTGCTGTCACTTACGGCCATACCACCCTGAACACGCCCGATCTCGTCCGATCTCGGAAGCTAAGCGGGGTAGGGCCCGGTTAGTACTTGGATGGGAGACCGCCTGGGAATACCGGGTGCTGTAAGCGTTTTTTTTTTCTGAAGCCCATGAGCAGATCCATGTGCGTGTACTTGGGCCGCACGGGGCACTGCTGCTGTCGCTTACGGCCATACCACCCTGAACACGCCCGATCTCGTCCGATCTCGGAAGCTAAGCGGGGTAGGGCCCGGTTAGTACTTGGATGGGAGACCGCCTGGGAATATCGGGTGCTGTAAGCATTTTTTTTTTCTGAAGCCCATGAGCAGATCCATGTGCATGGACTTGGGCCGCACGGGGCACTGCTGCTGTCGCTTACAGCAATACCACCCTGAACACGCCCGATCTCGTCCGATCTCGGAAGCTAAGCGGGGTAGGGCCCGGTTAGTACTTGGATGGGAGACCGCCTGGGAATACCGGGTGCTGTAAGCATTTTTTTTTCTGAAGCCCATGAGCAGATCCATGTGCGTGTACTTGGGCCGCACGGGGCACTGCTGCTGTCACTTACGGCCATACCACCCTGAACACGCCCGATCTCGTCCGATCTCGGAAGCTAAGCGGGGTAGGGCCCGGTTAGTACTTTGATGGGAGACCGCCTGGGAATACCGGGTGCTGTAAGCATTTTTTTTTTCTGAAGCCCATGAGCAGATCCATGTGCGTGTACTTGGGCCGCACGGGGCACTGCTGCAGGCGCTTACGGCCATACCACCCTGAACACGCCCGATCTCGTCCGATCTCGGAAGCTAAGCGGGGTAGGGCCCGGTTAGTACTTGGATGGGAGACCGCCTGGGAATACCGGGTGCTGTAAGCATTTTTTTTTCTGAAGCCCATGAGCAGATCCATGTGCGTGTACTTGGGCCGCACGGGGCACTGCTGCTGGCGCTTACGGCCATACCACCCTGAACATGCCAGATCTCGTCCGATCTCGGAAGCTAAGCGGGGTAGGGCCCGGTTAGTACTTGGATGGGAGACCGCCTGGGAATACCGGGTGCTGTAAGCATTTTTTTTTCTGAAGCCCATGAGCAGATCCATGTGCGTGTACTTGGGCCGCACGGGGCACTGCTGCTGTCGCTTACGGCCATACCACCCTGAACACACCCGATCTCGTCCGATCTCGGAAGCTAAGCGGGTTAGGGCCCGGTTAGTACTTGGATGGGAGACCGCCTGGGAATACCGGGTGCTGTAAGCATTTTTTTTTCTGAAGCCCATGAGCAGATCCATGTGCGTGTACTTGGGCCGCACGGGGCACTGCTGCTGTCGCTTACGGCCATACCACCCTGAACACACCCGATCTCGTCCGATCTCGGAAGCTAAGCGGGGTAGGGCCCGGTTAGTACTTGGATGGGAGACCGCCTGGGAATACCGGGTGCTGTAAGCAATTTTTTTTCTGAAGCCCATGAGCAGATCCATGTGCGTGTACTTGGGCCGCACGGGGCACTGCTGCTGTCGCTTACGGCCATACCACCCTGAACACGCCCGATCTCGTCCGATCTCGGAAGCTAAGCGGGGTAGGACCCGGTTAGTACTTGGATGGGAGACCGCCTGGGAATACCGGGTGCTGTAAGCATTTTTTTTTCTGAAGCCCATGAGCAGATCCATGTGCGTGTACTTGGGCCGCACAGGGCACTGCTGCTGTCGCTTACGGCCATACCACCCTGAACACGCCCGATCTCGTCCGATCTCGGAAGCTAAGCGGGGTAGGGCCCGGTTAGTACTTGGATGGGAGACCGCCTGGGAATATCGGGTGCTGTAAGCATCTTTTTTTCTGAAGCCCATGAGCAGATCCATGTGCGTGTACTTGGGCCGCACGGGGCACTGCTGCTGTCGCTTACGGCCATACCACCCTGAACACGCCCGATCTCGTCCGATCTCGGAAGCTAAGCGGGGTAGGGCCCGGTTAGTACTTGGATGGGAGACTGCCTGGGAATATCGGGTGCTGTAAGCATTTTTTTTTCTTAAGCCCATGAGCAGATCCATGTGCGTGTACTTGGGCCGCACGGGGCACTGCTGCTGTCGATTACGGCCATACCACCCTGAACACGCCCAATCTCGTCGATCTCGGAAGCTAAGCGGGTAGGCCCGGTTAGTACTTGGATGGGAGACCGCCTGGGAATATCGGGTGCTGTAAGCATTTTTTTTTCTGAAGCCCATGAGCAGATCCATGTGCGTGTACTTGGGCCGCACGGGGCACTGCTGCTGTCGCTTACAGCCATACCACCCTGAACACGCCCGATCTCGTCCGATCTCGGAAGCTAAGCGGGGTAGGGCCCGGTTAGTACTTGGATGGGAGACCGCCTGGGAATACCGGGTGCTGTAAGCATTTTTTTTTCTGAAGCCCATGAGCAGATCCATGTGCGTGTACTTGGGCCGCACGGGGCACTGCTGCTGTCGCTTACGGCCATACCACCCTGAACACGCCCGATCTCGTCCGATCTCGGAAGCTAAGCGGGGTAGGGCCCGGTTAGTACTTTGATGGGAGACCGCCTGGGAATACCGGGTGCTGTAAGCATTTTTTTTTCTGAAGCCCATGAGCAGATCCATGTGCGTGTACTTGGGCCGCACGGGGCACTGCTGCTGGCGCTTACGGCCATACCACCTGAACACGCCCGATCTCGTCCGATCTCGGAAGCTAAGTGGGGTAGGGCCCGGTTAGTATGGATGGGAGACCGCCTGGGAATACGGGTGCTGTAAGCATTTTTTTTTCTGAAGCCCATGAGCAGATCCATGTGCGTGTACTTGGGCCGCACGGGGCACTGCTGCTGGCGCTTACGGCCATACCACCCTGAACACGCCCGATCTCGTCCGATCTCGGAAGCTAAGCGGGGTAGGGCCCGGTTAGTACTTGGATGGGAGACCGCCTGGGAATACCGGGTGCTGTAAGCATTTTTTTTTCTGAAGCCCATGAGCAGATCCATGTGCGTGTACTTGGGCCGCACGGGGCACTGCTGCTGTCGCTTACGGCCATACCACCCTGAACACGCCCGATCTCGTCCGATCTCGGAAGCTATGCGGGGTAGGGCCCGGTTAGTACTTGGATGGGAGACCGCCTGGGAATACCGGGTGCTGTAAGCATTTTTTTTTCTGAAGCCCATGAGCAGATCCATGTGCGTGTACTTGGGCCGCACGGGCACTGCTGCTGTCGCTTACGGCCATACCACCCTGAACACGCCCGATCTCGTCCGATCTCGGAAGCTAAGCGGGGTAGGGCCCGGTTAGTACTTGGATGGGAGACCGCCTGGGAATACCGGGTGCTGTAAGCATTTTTTTTTCTGAAGCCCATGAGCAGATCCATGTGCGTGTACTTGGGCCGCACGGGGCACTGCTGCTGTCGCTTACGGCCATACCACCCTGAACACGCCCGATCTCGTCCGATCTCGGAAGCTAAGCGGGGTAGGACCCGGTTAGTACTTGGATGGGAGACCGCCTGGGAATACCGGGTGCTGTAAGCATTTTTTTTTCTGAAGCCCATGAGCAGATCCATGTGCGTGTACTTGGGCCGCACGGGGCACTGCTGCTGTCGCTTACGGCCATACCACCCTGAACACGCCCGATCTCGTCCGATCTCGGAAGCTAAGCGGGGTAGGGCCCGCTTAGTACTTGGATGGGAGACCGCCTGGGAATACCGGGTGCTGTAAGCTTTTTTTTTTCTGAAGCCCATGAGCAGATCCATGTGCGTGTACTTGGGCCGCACGGGGCACTGCTGCTGTCGCTTACGGCCATACCACCCTGAACACGCCCGATCTCGTCCGATCTCGGAAGCTAAGCGGGGTAGGGCACGGTTAGTACTTGGATGGGAGACCGCCTGGCAATACCGGGTGCTGTAAGCATTTTTTTTTCTGAAGCCCATGAGCACATCCATGTGCGTGTGTACTTGGGCCGCACGGGGCACTGCTGCTGTTGCTTACGGCCATACCACCCTGAACACGCCCAATCTCGTCCGATCTCGGAAGCTAAGCGGGTAGGGCCAGGTTAGTACTTCGATGGGTGGGACCGCCTGGGGAATACCGGGTGCTGTAAGCATTTTTTTTTTCTGAAGCCCATGAGCAGATCCATGTGCGTGTACTTGGGCGCACGGGGCACTGCTGCTGTTGCTTACGGCCATACCACCCTGAACACGCCCGATCTCGTCCGATCTCGGAAGCTAAGCGGGGTAGGGCCCGGTTAGTACTTGGATGGGAGACCGCCTGGGAATACGGGTGCTGTAAGCATTTTTTTTGAAGCCCATGAGCAGATCCATGTGCGTGTACTTGGGCCGCACGGGGCACTGCTGCTGTCGCTTACGGCCATACCACCCTGAACACGCCCGATCTCGTCCGATCTCGGAAGCTAAGCAGGGTAGGGCCGGTTAGTACTTGGATGGGAGACCGCCTGGAAATACGGGTGCTGTGCTGTAAGCATTTTTTTTTGAAGCCCATGAGCAGATCCATGTGCGTGTACTTGGGCCGCACGGGGCACTGCTGCTGTCGCTTACGGCCATACCACCCTGAACACGCCCGATCTCGTCCGATCTCGGAAGCTAAGCGGGGTAGGGCCCGTTAGTACTTGGATGGGAGACCGCCTGGGAATACTGGGTGCTGTAAGCATTTTTTTTTCTGAAGCCCATGAGCAGATCCATGTGCGTGTACTTGGGCCGCACGGGGCACTGCTGCTGTCGCTTACGGCCATACCACCCTGAACACGCCCGATCTCGTCCGATCTCGGAAGCTAAGCAGGGTAGGGCCGGGTTAGTACTTGGATGGGAGACCGCCTGGGAATACTGGGTGCTGTAAGCATTTTTTTTTTCTGAAGCCCATGAGCAGATCCATGTGCGTGTACTTGGGCCGCACGGGGCACTGCTGCTGTCGCTTATGGCCATACCACCTGAACCCGCCCCGATCTCTCGTCCGATCTCGGAAGCTAAGCGGGGTTGGGCCGGTTAGTACTTGGATGGGAGACCGCCTGGAATACCGGGTGCTGTAAGCGATTTTTTTCTGAAGCCCATGAGCAGATCCATGTGCGTGTACTTGGGCCGCACGGGGCACTGCTGCTGTCGCTTACGCCATACCACCCTGAACACGCCCGATCTCGTCCGATCTCGAAGCTAAGCGGGGTAGGGCCCGGTTAGTACTTGGATGGGAGACCGCCTGGGAATACCGGGTTGCTGTAAGACATTTTTTTTCTGAAGCCCATGAGCAGATCCATGTGCGTGTACTTGGGCCGCACGGGGCACTGCTGCTGTCGCTTACGGCCATAACACCCTGAACACGCCCGATCTCGTCCGATCTCGGAAGCTAAGCGGGGTAGGGCCCGGTTTAGTACTTGGATGGGAGACGCCTGGGAATAAGGGTGCTGTAAGCATTTTTTTTTCTGAAGCCCATGAGCAGATCCATGTGCGTGTACTTGGGCCGCACGGGGGCACTGCTGCTGTCGCTTACGGCCATACCACCCTGAACACGCCCGATCTCGTCCGATCTCGGAAGCTAAGCGGGGTAGGGCCCGGTTAGTACTTGGATGGGAGACCGCCTGGGAATACCGGGTGCTGTAAGCTTTTTTTTTTTCTGAAGCCCATGAGCAGATCCATGTGCGTGTACTTGGGCCGCACGGGGCACTGCTGCTGTCGCTTACGGCCATACCACCCTGAACACGCCCGATCTCGTCCGATCTCGGAAGCTAAGCGGGGTAGGGCCGGTTAGTACTTTGATGGGAGACCGCCTGGGAATACCGGGTGCTGTAAGCATTCTTTTTCTGAAGCCCATGAGCAGATCCATGTGCGTGTACTTGGGCCGCACGGGGCACTGCTGCTGTCGCTTACGGCCATACCAACCTGAACACGCCCGATCTCGTCCGATCTTGGAAGCTAAGCGGGGTAGGGCCCGGTTAGTAGTTGGATTGGAGACCGCCTCGGAATACCGGGTGCTGTAAGCTTTTTTTTTTTTCTGAAGCCCATGAGCAGATCCATGTGCGTGTACTTGGGCCGCACGGGGCACTGCTGCTGTCGCTTACGGCCATACCACCCTGAACACGCCCGATCTCGTCCGATCTCGGAAGCTAAGCGGGGTAGGGCCCGGTTAGTACTTGGATGGGAGACCGCCTGGAATACGGGTGCTGTAAGCATTTTTTTTTCTGAAGCCCATGAGCAGATCCATGTGCGTGTACTTGGGCCGCACGGGGCACTGCTGCTGTGCTTACGGCCATACCACCCTGAACACGCCCGATCTCGTCCGATCTCGGAAGCTAAGCGGGGTAGGGCCCGGTTAGTACTTTGATGGGAGACCGCCTGGGAATACCGGGTGCTGTAAGCATTTTTTTTTCTGAAGCCCATGAGCAGATCCATGTGCGTGTACTTGGGCCGCACGGGGCACTGCTGCTGTCGCTTACGGCCATACCACCCTGAACACGCCCGATCTCGTCCGATCTCGGAAGCTAAGCGGGTGGGAGGGCCCGGTTAGTACTTGGATGGGAGACCGCCTGGGAATACCGGGTGCTGTAAGCATTTTTTTTCTGAAGCCCATGAGCAGATCCATGTGCGTGTACTTGGGCCGCACGGGGCACTGCTGCTGTCGCTTACGGCCATACCACCCTGAACACGCCGATCTCGTCCGATCTCGGAAGCTAAGCGGGGTAGGGCCCGTTAGTACTGGATGGGAGACCGCCTGGGAATACCGGGTGCTGTAAGCATTTTTTTTTCTGAAGCCCATGAGCAGATCCATGTGCGTGTACTTGGGCCGCACGGGGCACTGCTGCTGTCGCTTACGGCCATACAACCTGAAACAAGCCCGATCTCGTCCGATCTCGGCATGCTAAGGGCGGGGTAGGGCCCGGTTAGTACTTGGATGGGAGACCGCCTGGGAATACCGGGTGCTGTAAGCATTTTTTTTTCTGAAGCCCATGAGCAGATCCATGTGCGTGTACTTGGGCCGCACGGGGCACTGCTGCTGTCGCTTACGGCCATACCACCCTGAACACGCCCGATCTCGTCCGATCTCGGAAGCTAAGCGGGGTAGGGCCCGGTTAGTACTTGGATGGGAGACCGCCTGGGAATACCGGGTGCTGTAAGCATTTTTTTTTCTGAAGCCCATGAGCAGATCCATGTGCGTGTACTTGGGCCGCACGGGGCACTGCTGCTGTCGCTTACGGCCATACCACCCTGAACACGCCCGATCTCGTCCGATCTCGGAAGCTAAGCGGGGTAGGGCCCGGTTAGTACTTGGATGGGAGACCGCCTGGGAATACCGGGTGCTGTAAGCATTTTTTTTTCTGAAGCCCATGAGCAGATCCATGTGCGTGTACTTGGGCCGCACGGGGCACTGCTGCTGTCGCTTACGGCCATACCACCCTGAACACGCCCGATCTCGTCCGATCTCGGAAGCTAAGCGGGGTAGGGCCCGGTTAGTACTTGGATGGGAGACCGCCTGGGAATACCGGGTGCTGTAAGCATTTTTTTTTCTGAAGCCCATGAGCAGATCCATGTGCGTGTACTTGGGCCGCACGGGGCACTGCTGCTGTCGCTTACGGCCATACCACCCTGAACACGCCCGATCTCGTCCGATCTCGGAAGCTAAGCGGGGTAGGGCCCGGTTAGTACTTGGATGGGAGACCGCCTGGGAATACCGGGTGCTGTAAGCATTTTTTTTTCTGAAGCCCATGAGCAGATCCATGTGCGTGTACTTGGGCCGCACGGGGCACTGCTGCTGTCGCTTACGGCCATACCACCCTGAACACGCCCGATCTCGTCCGATCTCGGAAGCTAAGCGGGGTAGGGCCCGGTTAGTACTTGGATGGGAGACCGCCTGGGAATACCGGGTGCTGTAAGCATTTTTTTTTTCTGAAGCCCATGAGCAGATCCATGTGCGTGTACTTGGGCCGCACGGGGCACTGCTGCTGTCGCTTACGGCCATACCACCCTGAACACGCCCGATCTCGTCCGATCTCGGAAGCTAAGCGGGTAGGGCCCGGTTAGTACTTGGATGGGAGACCGCCTGGGAATACCGGGTGCTGTAAGCATTTTTTTTTCTGAAGCCCATGAGCAGATCCATGTGCGTGTACTTGGGCCGCACGGGGCACTGCTGCTGTCGCTTACGGCCATACCACCCTGAACACGCCCGATCTCGTCCGATCTCGGAAGCTAAGCGGGGTAGGGCCCGGTTAGTACTTGGATGGGAGACCGCCTGGGAATACCGGGTGCTGTAAGCATTTTTTTTTCTGAAGCCCATGAGCAGATCCATGTGCGTGTACTTGGGCCGCACGGGGCACTGCTGCTGTCGCTTACGGCCATACCACCCTGAACACGCCCGATCTCGTCCGATCTCGGAAGCTAAGCGGGGTAGGGCCCGGTTAGTACTTGGATGGGAGACCGCCTGGGAATACCGGGTGCTGTAAGCATTTTTTTTTCTGAAGCCCATGAGCAGATCCATGTGCGTGTACTTGGGCCGCACGGGGCACTGCTGCTGTCGCTTACGGCCATACCACCCTGAACACGCCCGATCTCGTCCGATCTCGGAAGCTAAGCGGGGTAGGGCCCGGTTAGTACTTGGATGGGAGACCGCCTGGGAATACCGGGTGCTGTAAGCATTTTTTTTTTCTGAAGCCCATGAGCAGATCCATGTGCGTGTACTTGGGCCGCACGGGGCACTGCTGCTGTCGCTTACGGCCATACCACCCTGAACACGCCCGATCTCGTCCGATCTCGGAAGCTAAGCGGGGTAGGGCCCGGTTAGTACTTGGATGGGAGACCGCCTGGGAATACCGGGTGCTGTAAGCATTTTTTTTCTGAAGCCCATGAGCAGATCCATGTGCGTGTACTTGGGCCGCACGGGGCACTGCTGCTGTCGCTTACGGCCATACCACCCTGAACACGCCCGATCTCGTCCGATCTCGGAAGCTAAGCGGGGTAGGGCCCGGTTAGTACTTGGATGGGAGACCGCCTGGGAATACCGGGTGCTGTAAGCATTTTTTTTTCTGAAGCCCATGAGCAGATCCATGTGCGTGTACTTGGGCCGCACGGGGCACTGCTGCTGTCGCTTACGGCCATACCACCCTGAACACGCCCGATCTCGTCCGATCTCGGAAGCTAAGCGGGGTAGGGCCCGGTTAGTACTTGGATGGGAGACCGCCTGGGAATACCGGGTGCTGTAAGCATTTTTTTTTCTGAAGCCCATGAGCAGATCCATGTGCGTGTACTTGGGCCGCACGGGGCACTGCTGCTGTCGCTTACGGCCATACCACCCTGAACACGCCCGATCTCGTCCGATCTCGGAAGCTAAGCGGGGTAGGGCCCGGTTAGTACTTGGATGGGAGACCGCCTGGGAATACCGGGTGCTGTAAGCATTTTTTTCTGAAGCCCATGAGCAGATCCATGTGCGTGTACTTGGGCCGCACGGGGCACTGCTGCTGTCGCTTACGGCCATACCACCCTGAACACGCCCGATCTCGTCCGATCTCGGAAGCTAAGCGGGGTAGGGCCCGGTTAGTACTTGGATGGGAGACCGCCTGGGAATACCGGGTGCTGTAAGCATTTTTTTTTTCTGAAGCCCATGAGCAGATCCATGTGCGTGTACTTGGGCCGCACGGGGCACTGCTGCTGTCGCTTACGGCCATACCACCCTGAACACGCCCGATCTCGTCCGATCTCGGAAGCTAAGCGGGGTAGGGCCCGGTTAGTACTTGGATGGGAGACCGCCTGGGAATACCGGGTGCTGTAAGCATTTTTTTTTTCTGAAGCCCATGAGCAGATCCATGTGCGTGTACTTGGGCCGCACGGGGCACTGCTGCTGTCGCTTACGGCCATACCACCCTGAACACGCCCGATCTCGTCCGATCTCGGAAGCTAAGCGGGGTAGGGCCCGGTTAGTACTTGGATGGGAGACCGCCTGGGAATACCGGGTGCTGTAAGCATTTTTTTTTCTGAAGCCCATGAGCAGATCCATGTGCGTGTACTTGGGCCGCACGGGGCACTGCTGCTGTCGCTTACGGCCATACCACCCTGAACACGCCCGATCTCGTCCGATCTCGGAAGCTAAGCGGGGTAGGGCCCGGTTAGTACTTGGATGGGAGACCGCCTGGGAATACCGGGTGCTGTAAGCATTTTTTTTCTGAAGCCCATGAGCAGATCCATGTGCGTGTACTTGGGCCGCACGGGGCACTGCTGCTGTCGCTTACGGCCATACCACCCTGAACACGCCCGATCTCGTCCGATCTCGGAAGCTAAGCGGGGTAGGGCCCGGTTAGTACTTGGATGGGAGACCGCCTGGGAATACCGGGTGCTGTAAGCATTTTTTTTTCTGAAGCCCATGAGCAGATCCATGTGCGTGTACTTGGGCCGCACGGGGCACTGCTGCTGTCGCTTACGGCCATACCACCCTGAACACGCCCGATCTCGTCCGATCTCGGAAGCTAAGCGGGGTAGGGCCCGGTTAGTACTTGGATGGGAGACCGCCTGGGAATACCGGGTGCTGTAAGCATTTTTTTTTCTGAAGCCCATGAGCAGATCCATGTGCGTGTACTTGGGCCGCACGGGGCACTGCTGCTGTCGCTTACGGCCATACCACCCTGAACACGCCCGATCTCGTCCGATCTCGGAAGCTAAGCGGGGTAGGGCCCGGTTAGTACTTGGATGGGAGACCGCCTGGGAATACCGGGTGCTGTAAGCATTTTTTTTTCTGAAGCCCATGAGCAGATCCATGTGCGTGTACTTGGGCCGCACGGGGCACTGCTGCTGTCGCTTACGGCCATACCACCCTGAACACGCCCGATCTCGTCCGATCTCGGAAGCTAAGCGGGGTAGGGCCCGGTTAGTACTTGGATGGGAGACCGCCTGGGAATACGGGTGCTGTAAGCATTTTTTTTCTGAAGCCCATGAGCAGATCCATGTGCGTGTACTTGGGCCGCACGGGGCACTGCTGCTGTCGCTTACGGCCATACCACCCTGAACACGCCCGATCTCGTCCGATCTCGGAAGCTAAGCGGGGTAGGGCCCGGTTAGTACTTGGATGGGAGACCGCCTGGGAATACCGGGTGCTGTAAGCATTTTTTTTTCTGAAGCCCATGAGCAGATCCATGTGCGTGTACTTGGGCCGCACGGGGCACTGCTGCTGTCGCTTACGGCCATACCACCCTGAACACGCCCGATCTCGTCCGATCTCGGAAGCTAAGCGGGGTAGGGCCCGGTTAGTACTTGGATGGGAGACCGCCTGGGAATACCGGGTGCTGTAAGCATTTTTTTTTCTGAAGCCCATGAGCAGATCCATGTGCGTGTACTTGGGCCGCACGGGGCACTGCTGCTGTCGCTTACGGCCATACCACCCTGAACACGCCCGATCTCGTCCGATCTCGGAAGCTAAGCGGGGTAGGGCCCGGTTAGTACTTGGATGGGAGACCGCCTGGGAATACCGGGTGCTGTAAGCATTTTTTTTTTCTGAAGCCCATGAGCAGATCCATGTGCGTGTACTTGGGCCGCACGGGGCACTGCTGCTGTCGCTTACGGCCATACCACCCTGAACACGCCCGATCTCGTCCGATCTCGGAAGCTAAGCGGGGTAGGGCCCGGTTAGTACTTGGATGGGAGACCGCCTGGGAATACCGGGTGCTGTAAGCATTTTTTTTTTCTGAAGCCCATGAGCAGATCCATGTGCGTGTACTTGGGCCGCACGGGGCACTGCTGCTGTCGCTTACGGCCATACCACCCTGAACACGCCCGATCTCGTCCGATCTCGGAAGCTAAGCGGGGTAGGGCCCGGTTAGTACTTGGATGGGAGACCGCCTGGGAATACCGGGTGCTGTAAGCATTTTTTTTTCTGAAGCCCATGAGCAGATCCATGTGCGTGTACTTGGGCCGCACGGGGCACTGCTGCTGTCGCTTACGGCCATACCACCCTGAACACGCCCGATCTCGTCCGATCTCGGAAGCTAAGCGGGGTAGGGCCCGGTTAGTACTTGGATGGGAGACCGCCTGGGAATACCGGGTGCTGTAAGCATTTTTTTTTCTGAAGCCCATGAGCAGATCCATGTGCGTGTACTTGGGCCGCACGGGGCACTGCTGCTGTCGCTTACGGCCATACCACCTGAACACGCCCGATCTCGTCCGATCTCGGAAGCTAAGCGGGGTAGGGCCCGGTTAGTACTTGGATGGGAGACCGCCTGGGAATACGGGTGCTGTAAGCATTTTTTTTCTGAAGCCCATGAGCAGATCCATGTGCGTGTACTTGGGCCGCACGGGGCACTGCTGCTGTCGCTTACGGCCATACCACCCTGAACACGCCCGATCTCGTCCGATCTCGGAAGCTAAGCGGGGTAGGGCCCGGTTAGTACTTGGATGGGAGACCGCCTGGGAATACCGGGTGCTGTAAGCATTTTTTTTTCTGAAGCCCATGAGCAGATCCATGTGCGTGTACTTGGGCCGCACGGGGCACTGCTGCTGTCGCTTACGGCCATACCACCCTGAACACGCCCGATCTCGTCCGATCTCGGAAGCTAAGCGGGGTAGGGCCCGGTTAGTACTTGGATGGGAGACCGCCTGGGAATACCGGGTGCTGTAAGCATTTTTTTTTCTGAAGCCCATGAGCAGATCCATGTGCGTGTACTTGGGCCGCACGGGGCACTGCTGCTGTCGCTTACGGCCATACCACCCTGAACACGCCCGATCTCGTCCGATCTCGGAAGCTAAGCGGGGTAGGGCCCGGTTAGTACTTGGATGGGAGACCGCCTGGGAATACCGCGTGCTGTAAGCATTTTTTTTTCTGAAGCCCATGAGCAGATCCATGTGCGTGTACTTGGGCCGCACGGGGCACGGCTGCTGTCGCTTACGGCCATACCACCCTGAACACGCCCGATCTCCGAAGCTAAGCGGGGCAGGGCCCGGTTAGTACTTGGATGGGAGACCGCCTGGGAATACCGGGTGCTGTAAGCATTTTTTTTTGAAGCCCATGAGCAGATCCATGTGCGTGTACTTGGGCCGCACGGGGCACTGCTGCTGTCGCTTACGGCCATACCACCCTGAACACGCCCGATCTCGTCCGATCTCGGAAGCTAAGCGGGGTAGGGCCCGGTTAGTACTTGGATGGGAGACCGCCTGGGAATACCGGGTGCTGTAAGCATTTTTTTTTTCTGAAGCCCATGAGCAGATCCATGTGCGTGTACTTGGGCCGCACGGGGCACTGCTGCTGTCGCTTACGGCCATACCACCCTGAACACGCCCGATCTCGTCCGATCTCGGAAGCTAAGCGGGGTAGGGCCCGGTTAGTACTTGGATGGGAGACCGCCTGGGAATACCGGGTGCTGTAAGCATTTTTTTTCTGAAGCCCATGAGCAGATCCATGTGCGTGTACTTGGGCCGCACGGGGCACTGCTGCTGTCGCTTACGGCCATACCACCCTGAACACGCCCGATCTCGTCCGATCTCGGAAGCTAAGCGGGGTAGGGCCCGGTTAGTACTTGGATGGGAGACCGCCTGGGAATACCGGGTGCTGTAAGCATTTTTTTTTCTGAAGCCCATGAGCAGATCCATGTGCGTGTACTTGGGCCGCACGGGGCACTGCTGCTGTCGCTTACGGCCATACCACCCTGAACACGCCCGATCTCGTCCGATCTCGGAAGCTAAGCGGGGTAGGGCCCGGTTAGTACTTGGATGGGAGACCGCCTGGGAATACCGGGTGCTGTAAGCATTTTTTTTTCTGAAGCCCATGAGCAGATCCATGTGCGTGTACTTGGGCCGCACGGGGCACTGCTGCTGTCGCTTACGGCCATACCACCCTGAACACGCCCGATCTCGTCCGATCTCGGAAGCTAAGCGGGGTAGGGCCCGGTTAGTACTTGGATGGGAGACCGCCTGGGAATACCGGGTGCTGTAAGCATTTTTTTTTCTGAAGCCCATGAGCAGATCCATGTGCGTGTACTTGGGCCGCACGGGGCACTGCTGCTGTCGCTTACGGCCATACCACCCTGAACACGCCCGATCTCGTCCGATCTCGGAAGCTAAGCGGGGTAGGGCCCGGTTAGTACTTGGATGGGAGACCGCCTGGGAATACGGGTGCTGTAAGCATTTTTTTTCTGAAGCCCATGAGCAGATCCATGTGCGTGTACTTGGGCCGCACGGGGCACTGCTGCTGTCGCTTACGGCCATACCACCCTGAACACGCCCGATCTCGTCCGATCTCGGAAGCTAAGCGGGGTAGGCCCGGTTAGTACTTGGATGGGAGACCGCCTGGGAATACCGGGTGCTGTAAGCATTTTTTTTTCTGAAGCCCATGAGCAGATCCATGTGCGTGTACTTGGGCCGCACGGGGCACTGCTGCTGTCGCTTACGGCCATACCACCCTGAACACGCCCGATCTCGTCCGATCTCGGAAGCTAAGCGGGGTAGGGCCCGGTTAGTACTTGGATGGGAGACCGCCTGGGAATACCGGGTGCTGTAAGCATTTTTTTTTCTGAAGCCCATGAGCAGATCCATGTGCGTGTACTTGGGCCGCACGGGGCACTGCTGCTGTCGCTTACGGCCATACCACCCTGAACACGCCCGATCTCGTCCGATCTCGGAAGCTAAGCGGGGTAGGGCCCGGTTAGTACTTGGATGGGAGACCGCCTGGGAATACCGGGTGCTGTAAGCATTTTTTTTTCTGAAGCCCATGAGCAGATCCATGTGCGTGTACTTGGGCCGCACGGGGCACTGCTGCTGTCGCTTACGGCCATACCACCCTGAACACGCCCGATCTCGTCCGATCTCGGAAGCTAAGCGGGGTAGGGCCCGGTTAGTACTTGGATGGGAGACCGCCTGGGAATACCGGGTGCTGTAAGCATTTTTTTTTCTGAAGCCCATGAGCAGATCCATGTGCGTGTACTTGGGCCGCACGGGGCACTGCTGCTGTCGCTTACGGCCATACCACCCTGAACACGCCCGATCTCGTCCGATCTCGGAAGCTAAGCGGGGTAGGGCCCGGTTAGTACTTGGATGGGAGACCGCCTGGGAATACCGGGTGCTGTAAGCATTTTTTTTCTGAAGCCCATGAGCAGATCCATGTGCGTGTACTTGGGCCGCACGGGGCACTGCTGCTGTCGCTTACGGCCATACCACCCTGAACACGCCCGATCTCGTCCGATCTCGGAAGCTAAGCGGGGTAGGGCCCGGTTAGTACTTGGATGGGAGACCGCCTGGGAATACCGGGTGCTGTAAGCATTTTTTTTCTGAAGCCCATGAGCAGATCCATGTGCGTGTACTTGGGCCGCACGGGGCACTGCTGCTGTCGCTTACGGCCATACCACCCTGAACACGCCCGATCTCGTCCGATCTCGGAAGCTAAGCGGGGTAGGGCCCGGTTAGTACTTGGATGGGAGACCGCCTGGGAATACCGGGTGCTGTAAGCATTTTTTTTTCTGAAGCCCATGAGCAGATCCATGTGCGTGTACTTGGGCCGCACGGGGCACTGCTGCTGTCGCTTACGGCCATACCACCCTGAACACGCCCGATCTCGTCCGATCTCGGAAGCTAAGCGGGGTAGGGCCCGGTTAGTACTTGGATGGGAGACCGCCTGGGAATACCGGGTGCTGTAAGCATTTTTTTTTCTGAAGCCCATGAGCAGATCCATGTGCGTGTACTTGGGCCGCACGGGGCACTGCTGCTGTCGCTTACGGCCATACCACCCTGAACACGCCCGATCTCGTCCGATCTCGGAAGCTAAGCGGGGTAGGGCCCGGTTAGTACTTGGATGGGAGACCGCCTGGGAATACCGGGTGCTGTAAGCATTTTTTTTTCTGAAGCCCATGAGCAGATCCATGTGCGTGTACTTGGGCCGCACGGGGCACTGCTGCTGTCGCTTACGGCCATACCACCCTGAACACGCCGATCTCGTCCGATCTCGGAAGCTAAGCGGGGTAGGGCCCGGTTAGTACTTGGATGGGAGACCGCCTGGGAATACCGGGTGCTGTAAGCATTTTTTTTCTGAAGCCCATGAGCAGATCCATGTGCGTGTACTTGGGCCGCACGGGGCACTGCTGCTGTCGCTTACGGCCATACCACCCTGAACACGCCCGATCTCGTCCGATCTCGGAAGCTAAGCGGGGTAGGGCCCGGTTAGTACTTGGATGGGAGACCGCCTGGGAATACCGGGTGCTGTAAGCATTTTTTTTTCTGAAGCCCATGAGCAGATCCATGTGCGTGTACTTGGGCCGCACGGGGCACTGCTGCTGTCGCTTACGGCCATACCACCCTGAACACGCCCGATCTCGTCCGATCTCGGAAGCTAAGCGGGGTAGGGCCCGGTTAGTACTTGGATGGGAGACCGCCTGGGAATACCGGGTGCTGTAAGCATTTTTTTTCTGAAGCCCATGAGCAGATCCATGTGCGTGTACTTGGGCCGCACGGGGCACTGCTGCTGTCGCTTACGGCCATACCACCCTGAACACGCCCGATCTCGTCCGATCTCGGAAGCTAAGCGGGGTAGGGCCCGGTTAGTACTTGGATGGGAGACCGCCTGGGAATACCGGGTGCTGTAAGCATTTTTTTTTTCTGAAGCCCATGAGCAGATCCATGTGCGTGTACTTGGGCCGCACGGGGCACTGCTGCTGTCGCTTACGGCCATACCACCCTGAACACGCCCGATCTCGTCCGATCTCGGAAGCTAAGCGGGGTAGGGCCCGGTTAGTACTTGGATGGGAGACCGCCTGGGAATACGGGTGCTGTAAGCATTTTTTTTTCTGAAGCCCATGAGCAGATCCATGTGCGTGTACTTGGGCCGCACGGGGCACTGCTGCTGTCGCTTACGGCCATACCACCCTGAACACGCCCGATCTCGTCCGATCTCGGAAGCTAAGCGGGGTAGGGCCCGGTTAGTACTTGGATGGGAGACCGCCTGGGAATACCGGGTGCTGTAAGCATTTTTTTTTCTGAAGCCCATGAGCAGATCCATGTGCGTGTACTTGGGCCGCACGGGGCACTGCTGCTGTCGCTTACGGCCATACCACCCTGAACACGCCCGATCTCGTCCGATCTCGGAAGCTAAGCGGGGTAGGGCCCGGTTAGTACTTGGATGGGAGACCGCCTGGGAATACCGGGTGCTGTAAGCATTTTTTTTTCTGAAGCCCATGAGCAGATCCATGTGCGTGTACTTGGGCCGCACGGGGCACTGCTGCTGTCGCTTACGGCCATACCACCCTGAACACGCCCGATCTCGTCCGATCTCGGAAGCTAAGCGGGGTAGGGCCGGTTAGTACTTGGATGGGAGACCGCCTGGGAATACCGGGTGCTGTAAGCATTTTTTTTCTGAAGCCCATGAGCAGATCCATGTGCGTGTACTTGGGCCGCACGGGGCACTGCTGCTGTCGCTTACGGCCATACCACCCTGAACACGCCCGATCTCGTCCGATCTCGGAAGCTAAGCGGGGTAGGGCCCGGTTAGTACTTGGATGGGAGACCGCCTGGGAATACCGGGTGCTGTAAGCATTTTTTTTTCTGAAGCCCATGAGCAGATCCATGTGCGTGTACTTGGGCCGCACGGGGCACTGCTGCTGTCGCTTACGGCCATACCACCCTGAACACGCGATCTCGAGCTCCGAAGCTAAGCGGGGTAGGGCCCGGTTAGTACTTGGATGGGAGACCGCCTGGGAATACCGGGTGCTGTAAGCATTTTTTTTTCTGAAGCCCATGAGCAGATCCATGTGCGTGTACTTGGGCCGCACGGGGCACTGCTGCTGTCGCTTACGGCCATACCACCCTGAACACGCCCGATCTCGTCCGATCTCGGAAGCTAAGCGGGGTAGGGCCCGGTTAGTACTTGGATGGGAGACCGCCTGGGAATACCGGGTGCTGTAAGCATTTTTTTTTCTGAAGCCCATGAGCAGATCCATGTGCGTGTACTTGGGCCGCACGGGGCACTGCTGCTGTCGCTTACGGCCATACCACCCTGAACACGCCCGATCTCGTCCGATCTCGGAAGCTAAGCGGGGTAGGGCCCGGTTAGTACTTGGATGGGAGACCGCCTGGGAATACCGGGTGCTGTAAGCATTTTTTTTTCTGAAGCCCATGAGCAGATCCATGTGCGTGTACTTGGGCCGCACGGGGCACTGCTGCTGTCGCTTACGGCCATACCACCCTGAACACGCCCGATCTCGTCCGATCTCGGAAGCTAAGCGGGGTAGGGCCCGGTTAGTACTTGGATGGGAGACCGCCTGGGAATACCGGGTGCTGTAAGCATTTTTTTTTCTGAAGCCCATGAGCAGATCCATGTGCGTGTACTTGGGCCGCACGGGGCACTGCTGCTGTCGCTTACGGCCATACCACCCTGAACACGCCCGATCTCGTCCGATCTCGGAAGCTAAGCGGGGTAGGGCCCGGTTAGTACTTGGATGGGAGACCGCCTGGGAATACCGGGTGCTGTAAGCATTTTTTTTCTGAAGCCCATGAGCAGATCCATGTGCGTGTACTTGGGCCGCACGGGGCACTGCTGCTGTCGCTTACGGCCATACCACCCTGAACACGCCCGATCTCGTCCGATCTCGGAAGCTAAGCGGGGTAGGGCCCGGTTAGTACTTGGATGGGAGACCGCCTGGGAATACCGGGTGCTGTAAGCATTTTTTTTTCTGAAGCCCATGAGCAGATCCATGTGCGTGTACTTGGGCCGCACGGGGCACTGCTGCTGTCGCTTACGGCCATACCACCCTGAACACGCCCGATCTCGTCCGATCTCGGAAGCTAAGCGGGGTAGGGCCCGGTTAGTACTTGGATGGGAGACCGCCTGGGAATACCGGGTGCTGTAAGCATTTTTTTTTCTGAAGCCCATGAGCAGATCCATGTGCGTGTACTTGGGCCGCACGGGGCACTGCTGCTGTCGCTTACGGCCATACCACCCTGAACACGCCCGATCTCGTCCGATCTCGGAAGCTAAGCGGGGTAGGGCCCGGTTAGTACTTGGATGGGAGACCGCCTGGGAATACGGGTGCTGTAAGCATTTTTTTTTTCTGAAGCCCATGAGCAGATCCATGTGCGTGTACTTGGGCCGCACGGGGCACTGCTGCTGTCGCTTACGGCCATACCACCCTGAACACGCCCGATCTCGTCCGATCTCGGAAGCTAAGCGGGGTAGGGCCCGGTTAGTACTTGGATGGGAGACCGCCTGGGAATACCGGGTGCTGTAAGCATTTTTTTTTCTGAAGCCCATGAGCAGATCCATGTGCGTGTACTTGGGCCGCACGGGGCACTGCTGCTGTCGCTTACGGCCATACCACCCTGAACACGCCCGATCTCGTCCGATCTCGGAAGCTAAGCGGGGTAGGGCCCGGTTAGTACTTGGATGGGAGACCGCCTGGGAATACCGGGTGCTGTAAGCATTTTTTTTTCTGAAGCCCATGAGCAGATCCATGTGCGTGTACTTGGGCCGCACGGGGCACTGCTGCTGTCGCTTACGGCCATACCACCCTGAACACGCCCGATCTCGTCCGATCTCGGAAGCTAAGCGGGGTAGGGCCCGGTTAGTACTTGGATGGGAGACCGCCTGGGAATACCGGGTGCTGTAAGCATTTTTTTTTCTGAAGCCCATGAGCAGATCCATGTGCGTGTACTTGGGCCGCACGGGGCACTGCTGCTGTCGCTTACGGCCATACCACCCTGAACACGCCCGATCTCGTCCGATCTCGGAAGCTAAGCGGGGTAGGGCCCGGTTAGTACTTGGATGGGAGACCGCCTGGGAATACCGGGTGCTGTAAGCATTTTTTTTCTGAAGCCCATGAGCAGATCCATGTGCGTGTACTTGGGCCGCACGGGGCACTGCTGCTGTCGCTTACGGCCATACCACCCTGAACACGCCCGATCTCGTCCGATCTCGGAAGCTAAGCGGGGTAGGGCCCGGTTAGTACTTGGATGGGAGACCGCCTGGGAATACCGGGTGCTGTAAGCATTTTTTTTTCTGAAGCCCATGAGCAGATCCATGTGCGTGTACTTGGGCCGCACGGGGCACTGCTGCTGTCGCTTACGGCCATACCACCCTGAACACGCCCGATCTCGTCCGATCTCGGAAGCTAAGCGGGGTAGGGGTAGGGCCGGTTAGTACTTGGATGGGAGACCGCCTGGGAATACCGGGTGCTGTAAGCATTTTTTTTTTCTGAAGCCCATGAGCAGATCCATGTGCGTGTACTTGGGCCGCACGGGGCACTGCTGCTGTCGCTTACGGCCATACCACCCTGAACACGCCCGATCTCGTCCGATCTCGGAAGCTAAGCGGGGTAGGGCCCGGTTAGTACTTGGATGGGAGACCGCCTGGGAATACCGGGTGCTGTAAGCATTTTTTTTTCTGAAGCCCATGAGCAGATCCATGTGCGTGTACTTGGGCCGCACGGGGCACTGCTGCTGTCGCTTACGGCCATACCACCCTGAACACGCCCGATCTCGTCCGATCTCGGAAGCTAAGCGGGGTAGGGCCCGGTTAGTACTTGGATGGGAGACCGCCTGGGAATACCGGGTGCTGTAAGCATTTTTTTTCTGAAGCCCATGAGCAGATCCATGTGCGTGTACTTGGGCCGCACGGGGCACTGCTGCTGTCGCTTACGGCCATACCACCCTGAACACGCCCGATCTCGTCCGATCTCGGAAGCTAAGCGGGGTAGGGCCCGGTTAGTACTTGGATGGGAGACCGCCTGGGAATACGGGTGCTGTAAGCATTTTTTTTTCTGAAGCCCATGAGCAGATCCATGTGCGTGTACTTGGGCCGCACGGGGCACTGCTGCTGTCGCTTACGGCCATACCACCCTGAACACGCCCGATCTCGTCCGATCTCGGAAGCTAAGCGGGGTAGGGCCCGGTTAGTACTTGGATGGGAGACCGCCTGGGAATACGGGTGCTGTAAGCATTTTTTTTTCTGAAGCCCATGAGCAGATCCATGTGCGTGTACTTGGGCCGCACGGGGCACTGCTGCTGTCGCTTACGGCCATACCACCCTGAACACGCCCGATCTCGTCCGATCTCGGAAGCTAAGCGGGGTAGGGCCCGGTTAGTACTTGGATGGGAGACCGCCTGGGAATACCGGGTGCTGTAAGCATTTTTTTTTCTGAAGCCCATGAGCAGATCCATGTGCGTGTACTTGGGCCGCACGGGGCACTGCTGCTGTCGCTTACGGCCATACCACCCTGAACACGCCCGATCTCGTCCGATCTCGGAAGCTAAGCGGGGTAGGGCCGGTTAGTACTTGGATGGGAGACCGCCTGGGAATACCGGGTGCTGTAAGCATTTTTTTTTCTGAAGCCCATGAGCAGATCCATGTGCGTGTACTTGGGCCGCACGGGGCACTGCTGCTGTCGCTTACGGCCATACCACCCTGAACACGCCCGATCTCGTCCGATCTCGGAAGCTAAGCGGGGTAGGGCCCGGTTAGTACTTGGATGGGAGACCGCCTGGGAATACCGGGTGCTGTAAGCATTTTTTTTTTCTGAAGCCCATGAGCAGATCCATGTGCGTGTACTTGGGCCGCACGGGGCACTGCTGCTGTCGCTTACGGCCATACCACCCTGAACACGCCCGATCTCGTCCGATCTCGGAAGCTAAGCGGGGTAGGGCCCGGTTAGTACTTGGATGGGAGACCGCCTGGGAATACCGGGTGCTGTAAGCATTTTTTTTTCTGAAGCCCATGAGCAGATCCATGTGCGTGTACTTGGGCCGCACGGGGCACTGCTGCTGTCGCTTACGGCCATACCACCCTGAACACGCCCGATCTCGTCCGATCTCGGAAGCTAAGCGGGGTAGGGCCCGGTTAGTACTTGGATGGGAGACCGCCTGGGAATACCGGGTGCTGTAAGCATTTTTTTTTCTGAAGCCCATGAGCAGATCCATGTGCGTGTACTTGGGCCGCACGGGGCACTGCTGCTGTCGCTTACGGCCATACCACCCTGAACACGCCCGATCTCGTCGATCTCGGAAGCTAAGCGGGGTAGGGCCCGGTTAGTACTTGGATGGGAGACCGCCTGGGAATACCGGGTGCTGTAAGCATTTTTTTTTCTGAAGCCCATGAGCAGATCCATGTGCGTGTACTTGGGCCGCACGGGGCACTGCTGCTGTCGCTTACGGCCATACCACCAAGAACGATCCGTCGATCTCGGAAGCTAAGGGTAGGGCCCGGTTAGTACTTGGATGGGAGACCGCCTGGGAATACCGGGTGCTGTAAGCATTTTTTTTTCTGAAGCCCATGAGCAGATCCATGTGCGTGTACTTGGGCCGCACGGGGCACTGCTGCTGTCGCTTACGGCCATACCACCCTGAACACGCCCGATCTCGTCCGATCTCGGAAGCTAAGCGGGGTAGGGCCCGGTTAGTACTTGGATGGGAGACCGCCTGGGAATACCGGGTGCTGTAAGCATTTTTTTTTCTGAAGCCCATGAGCAGATCCATGTGCGTGTACTTGGCCGCACGGGGCACTGCTGCTGTCGCTTACGGCCATACCACCCTGAACACGCCCGATCTCGTCCGATCTCGGAAGCTAAGCGGGGTAGGCCCGGTTAGTACTTGGATGGGAGACCGCCTGGGAATACCGGGTGCTGTAAGCATTTTTTTTTGAAGCCCATGAGCAGATCCATGTGCGTGTACTTGGGCCGCACGGGGCACTGCTGCTGTCGCTTACGGCCATACCACCCTGAACACGCCCGATCTCGTCCGATCTCGGAAGCTAAGCGGGGTAGGGCCCGGTTAGTACTTGGATGGGAGACCGCCTGGGAATACCGGGTGCTGTAAGCATTTTTTTTTTGAAGCCCATGAGCAGATCCATGTGCGTGTACTTGGGCCGCACGGGGCACTGCTGCTGTCGCTTACGGCCATACCACCCTGAACACGCCCGATCTCGTCCGATCTCGGAAGCTAAGCGGGGTAGGGCCCGGTTAGTACTTGGATGGGAGACCGCCTGGGAATACCGGGTGCTGTAAGCATTTTTTTTTCTGAAGCCCATGAGCAGATCCATGTGCGTGTACTTGGGCCGCACGGGGCACTGCTGCTGTCGCTTACGGCCATACCACCCTGAACACGCCCGATCTCGTCCGATCTCGGAAGCTAAGCGGGGTAGGGCCCGGTTAGTACTTGGATGGGAGACCGCCTGGGAATACCGGGTGCTGTAAGCATTTTTTTTTCTGAAGCCCATGAGCAGATCCATGTGCGTGTACTTGGGCCGCACGGGGCACTGCTGCTGTCGCTTACGGCCATACCACCCTGAACACGCCCGATCTCGTCCGATCTCGGAAGCTAAGCGGGGTAGGGCCCGGTTAGTACTTGGATGGGAGACCGCCTGGGAATACCGGGTGCTGTAAGCATTTTTTTTTTCTGAAGCCCATGAGCAGATCCATGTGCGTGTACTTGGGCCGCACGGGGCACTGCTGCTGTCGCTTACGGCCATACCACCCTGAACACGCCCGATCTCGTCCGATCTCGGAAGCTAAGCGGGGTAGGGCCCGGTTAGTACTTGGATGGGAGACCGCCTGGGAATACCGGGTGCTGTAAGCATTTTTTTTTTCTGAAGCCCATGAGCAGATCCATGTGCGTGTACTTGGGCCGCACGGGGCACTGCTGCTGTCGCTTACGGCCATACCACCCTGAACACGCCCGATCTCGTCCGATCTCGGAAGCTAAGCGGGGTAGGGCCCGGTTAGTACTTGGATGGGAGACCGCCTGGGAATACCGGGTGCTGTAAGCATTTTTTTTTTCTGAAGCCCATGAGCAGATCCATGTGCGTGTACTTGGGCCGCACGGGGCACTGCTGCTGTCGCTTACGGCCATACCACCCTGAACACGCCCGATCTCGTCCGATCTCGGAAGCTAAGCGGGGTAGGGCCCGGTTAGTACTTGGATGGGAGACCGCCTGGGAATACCGGGTGCTGTAAGCATTTTTTTTTCTGAAGCCCATGAGCAGATCCATGTGCGTGTACTTGGGCCGCACGGGGCACTGCTGCTGTCGCTTACGGCCATACCACCCTGAACACGCCCGATCTCGTCCGATCTCGGAAGCTAAGCGGGGTAGGGCCCGGTTAGTACTTGGATGGGAGACCGCCTGGGAATACCGGGTGCTGTAAGCATTTTTTTTTCTGAAGCCCATGAGCAGATCCATGTGCGTGTACTTGGGCCGCACGGGGCACTGCTGCTGTCGCTTACGGCCATACCACCCTGAACACGCCCGATCTCGTCCGATCTCGGAAGCTAAGCGGGGTAGGGCCCGGTTAGTACTTGGATGGGAGACCGCCTGGGAATACCGGGTGCTGTAAGCATTTTTTTTCTGAAGCCCATGAGCAGATCCATGTGCGTGTACTTGGGCCGCACGGGGCACTGCTGCTGTCGCTTACGGCCATACCACCCTGAACACGATCTCGTCCGATCTCGGAAGCTAAGCGGGGTAGGGCCCGGTTAGTACTTGGATGGGAGACCGCCTGGGAATACCGGGTGCTGTAAGCTTTTTTTTTTCTGAAGCCCATGAGCAGATCCATGTGCGTGTACTTGGGCCGCACGGGGCACTGCTGCTGTCGCTTACGGCCATACCACCCTGAACACGCCCGATCTCGTCCGATCTCGGAAGCTAAGCGGGGTAGGGCCGGTTAGTACTTGGATGGGAGACCGCCTGGGAATACCGGGTGCTGTAAGCATTTTTTTTTTCTGAAGCCCATGAGCAGATCCATGTGCGTGTACTTGGGCCGCACGGGGCACTGCTGCTGTCGCTTACGGCCATACCACCCTGAACACGCCGATCTCGTCCGATCTCGGAAGCTAAGCGGGGTAGGGCCCGGTTAGTACTTGGATGGGAGACCGCCTGGGAATACCGGGTGCTGTAAGCATTTTTTTTTCTGAAGCCCATGAGCAGATCCATGTGCGTGTACTTGGGCCGCACGGGGCACTGCTGCTGTCGCTTACGGCCATACCACCCTGAACACGCCCGATCTCGTCCGATCTCGGAAGCTAAGCGGGGTAGGGCCGGTTAGTACTTGGATGGGAGACCGCCTGGGAATACCGGGTGCTGTAAGCATTTTTTTTTCTGAAGCCCATGAGCAGATCCATGTGCGTGTACTTGGGCCGCACGGGGCACTGCTGCTGTCGCTTACGGCCATACCACCCTGAACACGCCCGATCTCGTCCGATCTCGGAAGCTAAGCGGGGTAGGGCCCGGTTAGTACTTGGATGGGAGACCGCCTGGGAATACCGGGTGCTGTAAGCATTTTTTTTTTCTGAAGCCCATGAGCAGATCCATGTGCGTGTACTTGGGCCGCACGGGGCACTGCTGCTGTCGCTTACGGCCATACCACCCTGAACACGCCCGATCTCGTCCGATCTCGGAAGCTAAGCGGGGTAGGGCCCGGTTAGTACTTGGATGGGAGACCGCCTGGGAATACCGGGTGCTGTAAGCATTTTTTTTTTCTGAAGCCCATGAGCAGATCCATGTGCGTGTACTTGGGCCGCACGGGGCACTGCTGCTGTCGCTTACGGCCATACCACCCTGAACACGCCCGATCTCGTCCGATCTCGGAAGCTAAGCGGGGTAGGGCCCGGTTAGTACTTGGATGGGAGACCGCCTGGGAATACCGGGTGCTGTAAGCATTTTTTTTTTCTGAAGCCCATGAGCAGATCCATGTGCGTGTACTTGGGCCGCACGGGGCACTGCTGCTGTCGCTTACGGCCATACCACCCTGAACACGCCCGATCTCGTCCGATCTCGGAAGCTAAGCGGGGTAGGGCCCGGTTAGTACTTGGATGGGAGACCGCCTGGGAATACCGGGTGCTGTAAGCATTTTTTTTTTCTGAAGCCCATGAGCAGATCCATGTGCGTGTACTTGGGCCGCACGGGGCACTGCTGCTGTCGCTTACGGCCATACCACCCTGAACACGCCCGATCTCGTCCGATCTCGGAAGCTAAGCGGGGTAGGGCCGGTTAGTACTTGGATGGGAGACCGCCTGGGAATACCGGGTGCTGTAAGCATTTTTTTTTCTGAAGCCCATGAGCAGATCCATGTGCGTGTACTTGGGCCGCACGGGGCACTGCTGCTGTCGCTTACGGCCATACCACCCTGAACACGCCCGATCTCGTCCGATCTCGGAAGCTAAGCGGGGTAGGGCCCGGTTAGTACTTGGATGGGAGACCGCCTGGGAATACCGGGTGCTGTAAGCATTTTTTTTTCTGAAGCCCATGAGCAGATCCATGTGCGTGTACTTGGGCCGCACGGGGCACTGCTGCTGTCGCTTACGGCCATACCACCCTGAACACGCCCGATCTCGTCCGATCTCGGAAGCTAAGCGGGGTAGGCCCCGGTTAGTACTTGGATGGGAGACCGCCTGGGAATACCGGGTGCTGTAAGCATTTTTTTTTCTGAAGCCCATGAGCAGATCCATGTGCGTGTACTTGGGCCGCACGGGGCACTGCTGCTGTCGCTTACGGCCATACCACCCTGAACACGCCCGATCTCGTCCGATCTCGGAAGCTAAGCGGGGTAGGGCCCGGTTAGTACTTGGATGGGAGACCGCCTGGGAATACCGGGTGCTGTAAGCATTTTTTTTTCTGAAGCCCATGAGCAGATCCATGTGCGTGTACTTGGGCGCACGGGGCACTGCTGCTGTCGCTTACGGCCATACCACCTGAACACGCCCGATCTCGTCCGATCTCGGAAGCTAAGCGGGGTAGGGCCCGGTTAGTACTTGGATGGGAGACCGCCTGGGAATACCGGGTGCTGTAAGCATTTTTTTTTCTGAAGCCCATGAGCAGATCCATGTGCGTGTACTTGGGCCGCACGGGGGCACTGCTGCTGTCGCTTACGGCCATACCACCCTGAACACGCCCGATCTCGTCCGATCTCGGAAGCTAAGCGGGGTAGGGCCCGGTTAGTACTTGGATGGGAGACCGCCTGGGAATACCGGGTGCTGTAAGCATTTTTTTTTTCTGAAGCCCATGAGCAGATCCATGTGCGTGTACTTGGGCCGCACGGGGCACTGCTGCTGTCGCTTACGGCCATACCACCCTGAACACGCCCGATCTCGTCCGATCTCGGAAGCTAAGGGGGGTAGGGCCCGGTTAGTACTTGGATGGGAGACCGCCTGGGAATACTGGGTGCTGTAAGCATTTTTTTTTTCTGAAGCCCATGAGCAGATCCATGTGCGTGTACTTGGGCCGCACGGGGCACTGCTGCTGTCGCTTACGGCCATACCCCTGAACACGCCGATCCCGATCTCGTCCGATCTCGGAAGCTAAGCGGGGTAGGGCCCGGTTAGTACTTGGATGGGAGACCGCCTGGGAATACCGGGTGCTGTAAGCATTTTTTTTTCTGAAGCCCATGAGCAGATCCATGTGCGTGTACTTGGGCCGCACGGGGCACTGCTGCTGTCGCTTACGGCCATACCACCCTGAACACGCCCGATCTCGTCCGATCTCGGAAGCTAAGCGGGGTAGGGCCCGGTTAGTACTTGGATGGGAGACCGCTGGGAATACGGGTGCTGTAAGCATTTTTTTTCTGAAGCCCATGAGCAGATCCATGTGCGTGTACTTGGGCCGCACGGGGCACTGCTGCTGTCGCTTCGGCCATACCACCCTGAACACGCCCGATCTCGTCCGATCTCGGAAGCTAAGCGGGGTAGGGCCCGGTTAGTACTTGGATGGGAGACCGCCTGGGAATACCGGGTGCTGTAAGCATTTTTTTTTCTGAAGCCCATGAGCAGATCATGTGCGTGTACTTGGGCCGCACGGGGCACTGCTGCTGTCGCTTACGGCCATACCACCCTGAACACGCCCGATCTCGTCCGATCTCGGAAGCTAAGCGGGGTAGGGCCCGGTTAGTACTTGGATGGGAGACCGCCTGGGAATACCGGGTGCTGTAAGCATTTTTTTTTCTGAAGCCCATGAGCAGATCCATGTGCGTGTACTTGGGCCGCACGGGGCACTGCTGCTGTCGCTTACGGCCATACCACCCTGAACACCCGATCTCGTCCGATCTCGGAAGCTAAGCGGGGTAGGGCCGGTTAGTACTTGGATGGGAGACCGCCTGGGAATACCGGGTGCTGTAAGCATTTTTTTTCTGAAGCCCATGAGCAGATCCATGTGCGTGTACTTGGGCCGCACGGGGCACTGCTGCTGTCGCTTACGGCCATACCACCCTGAACACGCCCGATCTCGTCCGATCTCGGAAGCTAAGCGGGGTAGGGCCCGGTTAGTACTTGGATGGGAGACCGCCTGGGAATACCGGGTGCTGTAAGCATTTTTTTTTCTGAAGCCCATGAGCAGATCCATGTGCGTGTACTTGGGCCGCACGGGGCATGCTGCTGTCGCTTACGGCCATACCACCCTGAACACGCCCGATCTCGTCCGATCTCGGAAGCTAAGCGGGGTAGGGCCCGGTTAGTACTTGGATGGGAGACCGCTGGGAATACCGGGTGCTGTAAGCAGTTTTTTTTCTGAATCCCATGAGCAGATCCATGTGCGTGTACTTGGGCCGCACGGGGCACTGCTGCTGTCGCTTACGGCCATACCACCCTGAACACGCCCGATCTCGTCCGATCTCGGAAGCTAAGCGGGGTAGGGCCGGTTAGTACTTGGATGGGAGAGACCGCCTGGGAATACCGGGTGCTGTAAGCATTTTTTTTTTCTGAAGCCCATGAGCAGATCCATGTGCGTGTACTTGGGCCGCACGGGGCACTGCTGCTGTCGCTTACGGCCATACCACCCTGAACACGCCCGATCTCGTCCGATCTCGGAAGCTAAGCGGGGTAGGGCCCGGTTAGTACTTGGATGGGAGGAGACCGCCTGGGAATACCGGGTGCTGTAAGCATTTTTTTTTTTCTGAAGCCCATGAGCAGATCCATGTGCGTGTACTTGGGCCGCACGGGGCACTGCTGCTGTCGCTTACGGCCATACCACCCTGAACACGCCCGATCTCGTCCGATCTCGGAGCTAGCGGGGTAGGGCCCGGTTAGTACTTGGATGGGAGACCGCCTGGGAATACCGGGTGCTGTAAGCATTTTTTTTTTCTGAAGCCCATGAGCAGATCCATGTGCGTGTACTTGGGCCGCACGGGGCACTGCTGCTGTCGCTTACGGCCTACCACCCTGAACACGCCGATCTCGTCCGATCTCGGAAGCTAAGCGGGGTAGGGCCCGGTTAGTACTTGGATGGGAGACCGCCTGGGAATACCGGGTGCTGTAAGCATTTTTTTTCTGAAGCCCATGAGCAGATCCATGTGCGTGTACTTGGGCCGCAGGGGCACTGCTGCTGGTCGCTTACGGCCATACCACCCTGAACACGCCCGATCTCGTCCGATCTCGGAAGCTAAGCTGGGGGTAGGGCCCGGTTAGTACTTGGATGGGAGACCGCCTGGGAATACGGGTGCTGTAAGCATTTTTTTTTTCTGAAGCCCATGAGCAGATCCATGTGCGTGTACTTGGGCCGCACGGGGCACTGCTGCTGTCGCTTACGGCCATACCACCCTGAACACGCCCGATCTCGTCCGATCTCGGAAGCTAAGCGGGGTAGGGCCCGGTTAGTACTTGGATGGGAGACCGCCTGGGAATACCGGGTGCTGTAAGCATTTTTTTTTCTGAAGCCCATGAGCAGATCCATGTGCGTGTACTTGGGCCGCACGGGGCACTGCTGCTGTCGCTTACGGCCATACCACCCTGAACACGCCCGATCTCGTCCGATCTCGGAAGCTAAGCGGGGTAGGGCCGGTTAGTACTTGGATGGGAGACCGCCTGGAATATACGGGTGCTGTAAGCATTTTTTTTTCTGAAGCCCATGAGCAGATCCATGTGCGTGTACTTGGGCCGCACGGGGCACTGCTGCTGTCGCTTACGGCCATACCACCTGAACACGCCCGATCTCGTCCGATCTCGGAAGCTAAGGGGGTAGGGCCCGGTTAGTACTTGGATGGGAGACCGCCTGGGAATACCGGGTGCTGTAAGCATTTTTTTTCTGAAGCCCATGAGCAGATCCATGTGCGTGTACTTGGGCCGCACGGGGCACTGCTGCTGTCGCTTACGGCCATACACCCTGAACACGCCCGATCTCGTCCGATCTCGGAAGCTAAGCGGGGTAGGGCCCGGTTAGTACTTGGATGGGAGACCGCCTGGGAATACCGGGTGCTGTAAGCATTTTTTTTTTCTGAAGCCCATGAGCAGATCCATGTGCGTGTACTTGGGCCGCACGGGGCACTGCTGCTGTCGCTTACGGCCATACCACCCTGAACACGCCCGATCTCGTCCGATCTCGGAAGCTAAGCGGGGTAGGGCCCGGTTAGTACTTGGATGGGAGACCGCCTGGGAATACCGGGTGCTGTAAGCATTTTTTTTCTGAAGCCCATGAGCAGATCCATGTGCGTGTACTTGGGCCGCACGGGGCACTGCTGCTGTCGCTTACGGCCATACCACCCTGAACACGCCCGATCTCGTCCGATTCTCGAATAAGCGAGGGGTAGGGCCCCGGTTAGTACTTGGATGGGAGACCGCCTGGGAATACCGGGTGCTGTAAGCATTTTTTTTTTCTGAAGCCCATGAGCAGATCCATGTGCGTGTACTTGGGCCGCACGGGGCACTGCTGCTGTCGCTTACGGCCATACCACCCTGAACACGCCGATCTCGTCCGATCTCGGAAGCTAAGCGGGGTAGGGCCCGGTTAGTACTTGGATGGGAGACCGCCTGGGAATACCGGGGTGCTGTAAGCATTTTTTTTTTCTGAAGCCCATGAGCAGATCCATGTGCGTGTACTTGGGCCGCACGGGGCACTGCTGCTGTCGCTTACGGCCATACCACCCTGAACACGCCCGATCTCGTCCGATCTCGGAAGCTAAGCGGGGTAGGGCCCGGTTAGTACTTGGATGGGAGACGCCTGGGAATACGGGTGCTGTAAGTTTTTTTTCTGAAGCCCATGAGCAGATCCATGTGCGTGTACTTGGGCCGCACGGGGCACTGCTGCTGTCGCTTACGGCCATACCACCTGAACACGCCCGATCTCGTCCGATCTCGGAAGCTAAGCGGGGTAGGGCCCCGTTAGTACTTGGATGGGAGACCCCTGGGAATACCGGGTGCTGTAAGCATTTTTTTTCTGAAGCCCATGAGCAGATCCATGTGCGTGTACTTGGGCCGCACGGGGCACTGCTGCTGTCGCTTACGGCCATACCACCTGAACACGCCGATCTCGTCGATCTCGGAAGCTTAGCGGGGTAGGCCCGGTTAGTACTTGGATGGGAGACCGCCTGGGAATACCGGGTGCTGTAAGCATTTTTTTTTTTCTGAAGCCCATGAGCAGATCCATGTGCGTGTACTTGGGCCGCACGGGGCACTGCTGCTGTCGCTTACGGCCATACCACCCTGAACACGCCCGATCTCGTCCGATCTCGGAAGCTAAGCGGGGTAGGCCCGGTTAGTACTTGGATGGGAGACCGCCTGGGAATACCGGGTGCTGTAAGCGTTTTTTTTTTTCTGAAGCCCATGAGCAGATCCATGTGCGTGTACTTGGGCCGCACGGGGCACTGCTGCTGTCGCTTACGGCCATACCACCCTGAACACGCCCGATCTCGTCCGATCTCGGAAGCTAAGCGGGGTAGGCCCGGTTAGTACTTGGATGGGAGACCGCTGGGAATACGGGTGCTGTAAGCATTTTTTTTTTGAAGCCCATGAGCAGATCCATGTGCGTGGACTTGGGGCCGCCGGGGCACTGCTGCTGTCGCTTACGGCCATACCACCCTGAACACGCCCGATCTCGTCCGATCTCGGAAGCTAAGCGGGGTAGGGCCCGGTTAGTACTTGGATGGGAGACCGCCTGGGAATACCGGGTGCTGTAAGCATTTTTTTTTCTGAAGCCCATGAGCAGATCCATGTGCGTGTACTTGGGCCGCACGGGGCACTGCTGCTGTCGCTTACGGCCATACCACCCTGAACACGCCCGATCTCGTCCGATCTCGGAAGCTAAGCGGGGTAGGGCCCGGTTAGTACTTTGATGGGAGACCGCCTGGGAATACCGGGTGCTGTAAGCATTTTTTTTTTCTGAAGCCCATGAGCAGATCCATGTGCGTGTACTTGGGCCGCACGGGGCACTGCTGCTGTCGCTTACGGCCATACCACCCTGAACACGCCCGATCTCGTCCGATCTCGGAAGCTAAGCGGGGTAGGGCCCGGTTAGTACTTGGATGGGAGAACCTGGATGGGACCAATACGGGTGCTGTAAGCATATTTTTTTTTCTGAAGCCCATGAGCAGATCCATGTGCGTGTACTTGGGCCGCACGGGGCACTGCTGCTGTCGCTTACGGCCATACCACCTGAACACGCCGATCTCGTCCGATCTCGGAAGCTAAGCGGGGTAGGGCCCGGTTAGTACTTGGATGGGAGACCGCCTGGGAATACCGGGTGCTGTAAGCATTTTTTTTTCTGAAGCCCATGAGCAGATCCATGTGCGTGTACTTGGGCCGCACGGGGCACTGCTGCTGTCGCTTACGGCCATACCACCCTGAACACGCCGATCTCGTCCGATCTCGGAAGCTAAGCGGGGTAGGGCCCCCGGTTAGTACTTGGATGGGAGACCGCCTGGGAATACCGGTGCTGTAAGCATTTTTTTTTTTGAAGCCCATGAGCAGATCCATGTGCGTGTACTTGGGCCGCACGGGGCACTGCTGCTGTCGCTTACGGCCATACCACCCTGAACACGCCGATCTCGTCGATCTCGGAAGCTAAGCGGGGTAGGGCCCGGTTAGTACTTGGATGGGAGACCGCCTGGGAATACGGGTGCTGTAAGCATTTTTTTTCTGAAGCCATGAGCAGATCCATGTGCGTGTACTTGGGCCGCAGGGCACTGCTGCTGGCGCTTACGGCCATACCACCTGAACACGCCCGATCTCGTCCGATCTCGGAAGCGGAAGCTAAGCGGGGGGTAGGGCCGGTTAGTACTTGGATGGGAGACCGCCTGGGAATACGGGTGCTGTAAGCATTTTTTTTTCTGAAGCCCATGAGCAGATCCATGTGCGTGTACTTGGGCCGCACGGGGCACTGCTGCTGCGCTTCGGCCATACCACCCTGAACACGCCCGATCTCGTCGATCTCGGAAGCTAAGCGGGTAGGGCCGGTTAGTACTTGGATGGGAGACCGCCTGGGATTACGGGGGTGCTGTAAGCATTTTTTTTTGAAGCCCATGAGCAGATCCATGTGCGTGTACTTGGGCCGCACGGGGCACTGCTGCTGTCGCTTACGGCCATACCACCCTGAACACGCCCGATCTCGTCGATCTCGGAAGCTAAGCGGGGTAGGGGCCCGGTTAGTACTTGGAGGGAGACCGCCTGGGAATACCGGGTGCTGTAAAGCTTTTTTTTCTGAAGCCCATGAGCAGATCCATGTGCGTGTACTTGGGCCGCACGGGGCACTGCTGCTGTCGCTTACGGCCATACCACCCTGAACACGCCCGATCTCGTCCGATCTCGGAAGCTAAGCGGGGTAGGGCCCGGTTAGTACTTGGATGGGAGACCGCCTGGGAATACGGGTGCTGTAAGCAGTTTTTTTTCTGAAGCCCATGAGCAGATCCATGTGCGTGTACTTGGGCCGCACGGGGCACTGCTGTGTCGCTTACGGCCATACCACCCTGAACACGCCGATCTCGTCCGATCTCGGAAGCTAAGCGGGGTGGGCCGGTTAGTACTTGGATGGGAGACCGCCTGGGAATACCGGGTGCTGTAAGCATTTTTTTTTCTGAAGCCCATGAGCAGATCCATGTGCGTGTACTTGGGCCGCACGGGGCACTGCTGCTGTCGCTTACGGCCATACCACCCTGAACACGCCCGATCTCGTCCGATCTCGGAAGCTAAGCGGGGTAGGGCCCGGTTAGTACTTGGATGGGAGACCGCCTGGGAATACCGGGTGCTGTAAGCATTTTTTTTTCTGAAGCCCATGAGCAGATCCATGTGCGTGTACTTGGGCCGCACGGGGCACTGCTGCTGTCGCTTACGGCCATACCCCCTGAACACGCCCGATCTCGTCCGATCTCGGAAGCTAAGGGGGGTAGGGCCCGGTTAGTACTTGGATGGGAGACCGCCTGGAATACCGGGTGCTGTAAGCATTTTTTTTTCTGAAGCCCATGAGCAGATCATGCGCGTGTACTTGGGCCGCACGGGGCACTGCTGCTGTCGCTTACGGCATACCACCTGAACACGCCCGATCTCGTCCGATCTCGGAAGCTAAGCGGGGTTGGGGCCGGTTAGTACTTGGATGGGAGACCGCCTGGAATACGGGGTGCTGTAAGCATTTTTTTTTCTGAAGCCATGAGCAGATCCATGTGCGTGTACTTGGGCGCACGGGGCACTGCTGCTGTCGCTTACGGCCATACCACTGAACACGCCGATCTCGTCGATTCGGAGCTAAGCGGGGTAGGGCCCGGTTAGTACTTGGATGGGAGACCGCCTGGAATACCGGGTGCTGTAAGCATTTTTTTTCTGAAGCCCATGGAGCAGATCATGTGCGTGTACTTGGGCCGCACGGGGCACTGCTGTGGCGCTTTACGGCCATACCACTGAACACGGCCCGATCTCGTCCGATCTCGGAAGCTAAGCGGGTTAGGGCCCGGTTAGTACTTGGATGGGAGACCGCTGGGATACTGGGTGCTGTAAGATTTTTTTTTCTGAAGCCCATGAGCAGATCCATGTGCGTGTACTTGGGCCGCACGGGGCACTGCTGCTGTCGCTTACGGCATACCACCCTGAACACGCCCGATCTCGTCCGATCTCGGAAGCTATGGGGGGAAGGCCCGGTTAGTACTTGATGGGAGACCGCCTGGGAATACCGGGTGCTGTAAGCATTTTTTTTCTGGAAGCCCATGAGCAGATCCATGTGCGTGTACTTGGACGCAGGGGCACCGCTGCTGACGCTTACGGCCTAACCACCCTGGACACGCCGATCTCGGTTCCGATCTCGGAAGCTAAGCGGGGTAGGGCCGGTTAGTACTGGATGGGAGACCGCCTGGGAATACCGGGTGCTGTAAGCATTTTTTTTTCTGAAGCCCAATGAGCAGATCCATGTGCGTGTACTTGGGCGCACGGGGCACTGCTGCTGTCGCTTACGGCCATACCCATGAACAAGCCCGATCTCGTCCGATCTCGGAAGCTAAGCGGTAGGGCCTGTTAGTACTTGGATGGGAGACCGCCTGGGAATACCGGGTGCTGTAAGCATTTTTTTTTCTGAAGCCCATGAGCAGATCCATGTGCGTGTCTTGGGCGCACGGGGCACTGTGCTGTCGCTTACGGCCATACCACCCTGAAACACGCCCGATCTCCTCCGATCTCGGAAGCTAAGCGGGGTAGGGCCCGGTTAGTACTTGGATGGGAGACCGCCTGGGAATACCGGGTGCTGTAAGCATTTTTTTTTTCTGAAGCCCATGAGCAGATCCATGTGCGTGTACTTGGCCGCACGGGGCACTGCTGCTGTCGCTTACGGCCATACCACCCTGAACACGCCGATCTCGTCCGATCTCGGAAGCTAAGCGGGGTAGGCCCGCGGTTAGTACTTGGATGGGAGACCGCCTGGGAATACGGGTGCTGTAAGCATTTTTTTTTCTGAAGCCATGAGCAGATCCATTTGCGTGTACTTGGGCCGCACGGGGCACTGCTGCTGTCGCTTACGGCCATACCACCCTGAACACGCCCGATCTCGTCCGATCTCGGAAGCTAAGCGGGGTTAGGGCCCGGTTAGTACTTGGATGGGAGACCGCCTGGGAATACCGGTGCTGTAAGCATTTTTTTTTCTGAAGCCCATGAGCAGATCCATGTGCGTGTACTTGGGCGCACGGGCACTGCTGCTGTCGCTTACGGCCATACCACCCTGAACACGCCGATCTCGTCCGATCTCGGAAGCTAAGCGGGGGTAGGGCCGGTTAGTACTTGGATGGGAGACGCCTGGGAATAACGGGTGCTGTAAGCGTTTTTTTTTTTCTGAAGCCCATGAGCGATCCATGTGGTGTACTTGGGCCGCACGGGGCACTGCTGCTGGTCGCTTACGGCCACCCTGACACGCCGATCTCGTCCGATCTCGGAAGCTAAGCGGGGTTAGGGCCCGGTTAGTACTTGGATGGGAGACCGCCTGGGAATACGGGTGCTGTAAGCTTTTTTTTTTCTGAAGCCCATGAGCAGATCCATGTGCGTGTACTTGGGCCGCACGGGGCACTGCTGCTGTCGCTTACGCCATACCACCCTGAACACGCCGATCTCGTCGATCTCGGAAGCTAAGCGGGGTAGGCCGGTTAGTTTTTACTTGGTGGAGACGCCTGGGAATACCGGGTGCTGTAAGCATTTTTTTTCTGAAGCCCATGAGCAAGATCCATGTGGTGTACTTGGGCCGCACGGGGCCCTGCTGCTGTCGTTACGGCCATACCCTGAACACGCCCGATCTCGTCCGATCTCGGAAGCTAAGCGGGGTAGGCCCCGGTTAGTACTTGGATGGGAGACCGCTGGGAATACTGGGTGCTGTAAGCATTTTTTTTTTCTGAAGCCATGAGCAGATCCCATGTGTGTTTTACTTGGGCCGCACGGGCAATGCTGCTGTCGCTTACGGCCTTACCACCCTGAACACGCCCGATCTCGTCCGATCTCGGAAAGCTAAGCGGGGTAGGCCGGTTAGTACTTGGATGGGAGACCGCCTGGGAATACGGGTGCTGTAAGCATTTTTTTTTCTGAAGCCCATGAGCAGATCATGTGCGTGTACTTGGGCCGCACGGGGCACTGCTGCTGTCGCTTATGGCCATACCACCTGAACACGCCCGATCTCGTCCGATCTCGGAAGCTAAGCGGGGTAGGCCCCGGTTTAGTACTTGGATGGTGAGACCGCGCTGGGAAATACCGGGTCCTGTAAGCGATTTTTTTTCTGAAGCCCATGAGCAGATCCATGTGCGTGTGTACTTGGGCCGCACGAGGGGCACTGCTGCTGTCGCTTACGGCCATACCACCTGAAACGGCCGATCATCGTCCGTCTCGGAAAGCTAGCGGGGGGTAGGGCCCGGTTAGTACTTGGATGGGGACGCCTGGGAATATCGGGTGGTGCTGTAAGCATTTTTTTTTTCTGAAGCCCTGAGCAGATCCATGTGCGTGGACTTGGGCCGCACGGGGCACTGCTGCTGTCGCTTACGGCCATACCACCCTGAACAGGCACGATCTCGTCGATCTCGGAAGCTATGGCAGGTAGGGCCCGGTTAGTTACTTGGATGGGGGATCCGCCTGGGAATACCCGGTGCTGTAAGCATTTTTTTTTTCTGAAGCCCATGAGCAGATCCATGTGGTGTACTGGGCCGCACGGGGCACTGCTGCTGTCACTTAGGGCCATACCACCCTGAACACGCCCGAACTCGTCCGATCTCGGAAGCTAAGCGAGGGTAGGGGCCGGTTAGTACTTGGATGGAGACCGCCTGGGAATACCGGGTGCCTGTAAGCATTTTTTTTTTTCTGAAGGCCATGAGCAGATCCATGTGCGTTTGTACTTGGCCGGCACGGGGCACTGCTGCTGTCGCTTACGGCCATACCACCTGGAACACGCCGATTCGTCCGATCTCGGAAGCTAAGCGGGGTAGGGCCCGGTTAGTACTAGGATGGAGACGCCTGGGAATCCGGGTGCTGTAAGCATTTTTTTTTTCTGAAGCCCATGAGCAGATCATGTGCGTGTACTTGGGCCGCACGGGGGCAGTGCTGCTGTCGCTTACGGCCCTTACCACCTGAACATGCCAGATCTCGTCCGATCTCGGAAGCTATCGGGGGGTCGGGCGGCCCGGTTAGTATTTTTGGCATGGGAGACCGCCTGGGAATACCGGGTGCTGAGCATTTTTTTTTTCTGAAACGCCCTAGAGCAGGATCCATTGTGCTTGTACTTGGGCCGCACGGGCACTGCTGCTGTCGCTTACGGCCATACCACCTGAACACGCCCCGATCTCGTCGATCTCGGAAGCTAAGCGGGGTAGGCCCGGTTAGTACTTGAATGGGAGACCGCCTGGGAATACGGGTGCTGTAAGCATTTTTTTTTCTGAAGCCCATGAGCAGATCCATGTGCGTGTACTTGGGCCGCACGGGGCATGCTGCTGTCGCTTACGGCCATACCACCCTGAACACGCCCGATCTCGTCCGATTCGGAAGCTAAGCGGGGTAGGGCCCGGTTAGTACTTGGATGGGAGACCGCCTGGGAATAAGGGTGCTGTAAGCATTTTTTTTCTGACGCCTGAGCAATCCATGTGCGGTATTGGGCCGCACGGGGCACTGCTGCTGTCGCTTACGGCCATACCACCCTGAACACGCCGATCTCGTCCGATCTCGGAAGCTAAGCGGGGTA
>CM076980.1:49576895-49589832 GCA_039105355.1 Benthosema pterotum | reverse complement strand
GTAAGCGACAGCAGCAGTGCCCCGTGCGGCCCAAGTACACGCACATGGATCTGCTCATGGGCTTAAGAAAAAAAATGCTTACAGCACCCGGTATTCCCAGGCGGTCTCCCATCCAAGTACTAAACGGGCCTACCCGCTTAGCTCCGAGATCGGACGAGATCGGGCGTGTTCAGGGTGGTATGGCCGTAAGCACAGCAGCAGTTGCCTGTGCGGCCCAAGTACACGCACATGGATCTGCTCATGGGCTTCAGAAAAAAAAATGCTTACAGCACCGGTATTCCAGGCGGTCTCCCATTCCAAGTACTAACCGGCCCTACCCCGCTTAGCTTTCGAGATCGGACGGATCGGGCGTGTTCAGGGTGGTATGGCCGTAAGCGACAGCAGCCGTGCCCCGTGCGGCCCAAGTACACGCACATGGATCTGCTCTTGGGCTTCAGAAAAAAAATGCTTACAGCACCCGGTATTCCCAGGCGGTCTCCCATCCAAGTACTAAAGGGCCCTACCCCGCTTAGCTTCCGAGATCGGACGAGATCGGCGTGTCTGGGTGGTATGCCGTAAGCGACAGCAGCAGTGCCCCGTGCGCCCAAGTACACGCACATGGATCTGCTCATGGGCTTCAGAAAAAAAATGCTTACAGCAACGGTTTCCCAGGCGGTCCTCCCATCCAAGTACTAACCGGCCCTACCCGCTTTAGCTTCCGAGATCGGACGTGATCGGGCGTGTTCAGGTGGTATGGCCGTAAGCGACAGCAGCAGTGCCCCGTGCGGCCCAGTACACGCACATGGATCTGCTCATGGGCTTCAGAAAAAAAATGCTTACAGCACCGGTATTCCCATGCGGTCTCTCCATCCAAGTACTAACCGGGCTACCCCGCTTAGCTTCCGAGATCGGACGAGATCGGGCGTGTTCAGGTGGTATGGCCGTAAGCGACTGTGCTGTGCCCCGTGCGCACAAGTACACGCACATGGATCTGCTCATGGGCTTCAGAAAAAAAAAATGCTTACAGCACCCGGTATTCCCAGGCGGTCTCCCATCCAAGTACTAACCGGGCCCTACCCCGCTTAGCTTCCGAGATCGGACGAGATCGGGCGTGGTTCAGGGTGGTATGGCCGTAAGCGGCCAGCAGCAGTGCCCGTGCGGCCCATGTACACGCACATGGATCTGCTCATGGGCTTCAGAAAAAAATGCTTACAGCACCCGGTATTCCCAGGCGGTCTCCCATCCAAGTACTAACCGGGCCCTACCCCGCCTGAGCTCCGAGATCGGGCGTGTTCAGGGTGTATGGCCGTAAGCGACAGCAGCAGTGCCCCGTGCGGCCCAGTACACGCACATGGATCTGCTCATGGGCTCAGAAAAAAAAAATTGGTACAGCACCCGGTATTCCCAGGCGGTCTCCATCCAAGTACTAACCAGGCCCTACCCCGCTTAGCTTCCGAGATCGGACGAGATTGCGTGTTAGGGTGGTATGGCCGTAAAGCGACAGCAGCAGTGCCCCGTGCGGCCCAAGTACACGCACATGGATCTGCTCATGGGCTTCAGAAAAAAAAATGCTTACAGCACCCAGTATTCCCAGGCGGTCTCCCATCCAAGTACTAACCGGGCCCTACCCCACTTAGCTTCCGAGATCGGACGAGATCGGGCGTGTTCAGGGTGGTATGGCCGTAAGCGACAGCAGCAGTGCCCCGTGCGGCCCAAGTACACGCACATGGATCTGCTCATGGGCTTCAGAAAAAAAAATGCTTACAGCACCGGTATTCCCAGGCGGTCTCCCATCAAGTACTAACCGGGCCCTACCCGCTTAGCTTCCGAGATCGGACGAGATCGGGCGTGTTCAGGGTGGTATGGCCGTAAGCGACAGCACAGTGTCCCGTGCGGCCCAAGTACACGCACATGGATCTGCTCATGGGCTTCAGAAAAAAAAAATGCTTACAGCACCCGGTATTCCCAGGCGGTCTCCCATCCAAGTACTAACCGGGCCCTACCCCGCTTAGCGCTTCCGAGATCGGACGAGATCGGGCGTGTTCAGGGTGGTATGGCCGTAAGCGACAGCAGCAGTGCCCCGTGCGGCCCAAGTACACGCACATGGATCTGCTCATGGGCTTCAGAAAAAAAAATGCTTACAGCACCCGGTATTCCCAGGCGGTCTCCCATCCAAGTACTAACCGGGCCCTACCCCGCTTAGCTTCCGAGATCGGACGAGATCGGGCGTGTTCAGGGTGGTATGGCCGTAAGCGACAGCAGCAGTGCCCCGTGCGGCCCAAGTACACGCACATGGATCTGCTCATGGGCTTCAGAAAAAAAAAATGCTTACAGCACCCGTATTCCCAGGCGGTCTCCCATCCAAGTACTAACCGGGCCCTACCCCTCTTAGCTTCCGAGATCGGACGAGATCGGGCGTGTTCAGGGTGGTATGGCCGTAAGCGACAGCAGCAGTGCCCCGTGCGGCCCAAGTACACGCACATGGATCTGCTCATGGCTTCAGAAAAAAAAATGCTTACAGCACCCGGTATTCCCAGGCGGTCTCCCATCCAAGTACTAACCGGGCCCTACCCCGCTTAGCTTCCGAGATCGGACGAGATCGGGCGTGTTCAGGGTGGTATGGCCGTAAGCGACAGCAGCAGTGCCCCGTGCGGCCCAAGTACACGCACATGGATCTGCTCATGGGCTTCAGAAAAAAAAATGCTTACAGCACCCGGTATTCCCAGGCGGTCTCCCATCCAAGTACTAACCGGGCCCTACCCCGCTTAGCTTCCGAGATCGGACGAGATCGGGCGTGTTCAGGGTGGTATGGCCGTAAGCGCCAGCAGCAGTGCCCCGTGCGGCCCAAGTACACGCACATGGATCTGCTCATGGGCTTCAGAAAAAAAATGCTTACAGCACCCGGTATTCCCAGGCGGTCTCCCATCCAAGTACTAACCGGGCCCTACCCCGCTTAGCTTCCGAGATCGGACGAGATCGGGCGTGTTCAGGGTGGTATGGCCGTAAGCGACAGCAGCAGTGCCCCGTGCGGCCCAAGTACACGCACATGGATCTGCTCATGGGCTTCAGAAAAAAAAAATGCTTACAGCACCCGGTATTCCCAGGCGGTCTCCCATCCAAGTACTAACCGGGCCCTACCCCGCTTAGCTTCCGAGATCGGCCGAGATCGGGCGTTTTCAGGGTGGTATGGCCGTAAGCGACAGCAGCAGTGCCCCGTGCGGCCCAAGTACACGCACATGGATCTGCTCATGGGCTTCAGAAAAAAAAATGCTTACAGCACCCGTATTCCCAGGCGGTCTCCCATCCAAGTTACTAACCGGGCCCTACCCCGCTTAGCTTCCGAGATCGGACGAGATCGGGCGTGTTCAGGGTGGTATGGCCGTAAGCGACAGCAGCAGTGCCCCGTGCGGCCCAAGTACACGCACATGGATCTGCTCATGGGCTTCATAAAAAAAATGCTTACACACCCCCACCCCCCCCCCCCCCCCCCCCCCCCCCCCCCCCCCCAGCCCCCCCCCGCCCCCAAGTACACACCCATGGTCTGCTCTGCCCATGGGCTCAAAAAAAAATGCTTACAGCACCCGGTATTCCCAGGCGGTCTCCCATCCAAGTACTAACCGGGCCCTACCCCGCTTAGCTTCCGAGATCGGACGAGATCGGGCGTGTTCAGGGTGGTATGGCCGTAAGCGACAGCAGCAGTGCCCCGTGCGGCCCAAGTACACGCACATGGATCTGCTCATGGGCTTCAGAAAAAAAAAATGCTTACAGCACCCGGTATTCCCAGGCGGTCTCCCATCCAAGTACTAACCGGCCCTACCCCGCTTAGCTTCCGAGATCGGACGAGATCGGGCGTGTTCAGGGTGGTATGGCCGTAAGCGACAGCAGCAGTGCCCCGTGCGGCCCAAGTACACGCACATGGATCTGCTCATGGGCTTCAGAAAAAAAAATGCTTACAGCACCGGTATTCCCAGGCGGTCTCCCATCCAAGTACTAACGGGCCCTACCCCGCTTAGCTTCCGAGATCGGACGAGATCGGGCGTGTTCAGGGTGGTATGGCCGTAAGCGACAGCAGCAGTGCCCCGTGCGGCCCAAGTACACGCACATGGATCTGCTCATGGGCTTCAGAAAAAAAAAATGCTTACAGCACCCGGTATTCCCAGGCGGTCTCCCATCCAAGTACTAACCGGGCCCTACCCCGCTTAGCTTCCGAGATCGGACGAGATCGGGCGTGTTCAGGGTGGTATGGCCGTAAGCGACAGCAGCAGTGCCCCGTGCGGCCCAAGTACACGCACATGGATCTGCTCATGGGCTTCAGAAAAAAAAAATTCTTACAGCACCCGTTATTCCCAGGCGGTCTCCCATCCAAGTACTAACCGGGCCCTACCCCGCTTAGCTTCCGAGATCGGACGAGATCGGGCGTGTTCAGGGTGGTATGGCCGTAAGCGACAGCAGCAGTGCCCCGTGCGGCCCAAGTACACGCACATGGATCTGCTCATGGGCTTCAGAAAAAAAAAATGCTTACAGCACCCGGTATTCCCAGGCGGTCTCCCATCCAAGTACTAACCGGGCCCTACCCCGCTTAGCTTCCGAGATCGGACGAGATCGGCGTGTTCAGGGTGGTATGGCCGTAAGCGACAGCAGCAGTGCCCCGTGCGGCCCAAGTACACGCACATGGATCTGCTCATGGGCTTCAGAAAAAAAAATGCTTACAGCACCCGGTATTCCCAGGCGGTCTCCCATCCAAGTACTAACCGGGCCCTACCCCGCTTAGCTTCCGAGATCGGGCGTGTTCAGGGTGGTATGGCCGTAAGCGACAGCAGCAGTGCCCCGTGCGGCCCAAGTACACGCACATGGATCTGCTCATGGGCTTCAGAAAAAAAAACGCTTAAGCACCCGGTCTCCCATCCAAAAAAAAGCTTAGCTTAGATCCCAGGGTTAAAGGTAAGCGACAGCAGCAGTTAAAGTAAAAAATAAATCTTCAAAAAAAAAAATAAACATAAGAAAATTCCAGGCGGTCTCCCATCCAAGTACTAACCGGGCCCTACCCGCTTAGCTTCCGAGATCGGACGAGATCGGGCGTGTTCAGGGTGGTATGGCCGTAAGCGACAGCAGCAGTGCCCCGTGCGGCCCAAGTACACGCACATGGATCTGCTCATGGGCTTCAGAAAAAAAAATGCTTACAGCACCCGGTATTCCCAGGCGGTCTCCCATCCAAGTACTAACCGGGCCCTACCCCGCTTAGCTTCCGAGATCGGACGAGATCGGCGTGTTCAGGGTGGTATGGCCGTAAGCGACAGCAGCAGTGCCCCGTGCGGCCCAAGTACACGCACATGGATCTGCTCATGGGCTTCAGAAAAAAAAATGCTTACAGCACCCGGTATTCCCAGGCGGTCTCCCATCCAAGTACTAACCGGGCCCTACCCCGCTTAGCTTCCGAGATCGGACGAGATCGGGCGTGTTCAGGGTGGTATGGCCGTAAGCGACAGCAGCAGTGCCCCGTGCGGCCCAAGTACACGCACATGGATCTGCTCATGGGCTTCAGAAAAAAAAATGCTTACAGCACCGGTATTCCCAGGCGGTCTCCCATCCAAGTACTAACCGGGCCCTACCCCGCTTAGCTTCCGAGATCGGACGAGATCGGGCGTGTTCAGGGTGGTATGGCCGTAAGCGACAGCAGCAGTGCCCCGTGCGGCCCAAGTACACGCACATGGATCTGCTCATGGGCTTCAGAAAAAAAAAATGCTTACAGCACCCGGTATTCCAGGCGGTCTCCCATCCAAGTACTAACCGGGCCCTACCCCGCTTAGCTTCCGAGATCGGACGAGATCGGGCGTGTTCAGGGTGGTATGGCCGTAAGCGACAGCAGCAGTGCCCCGTGCGGCCCAAGTACACGCACATGGATCTGCTCATGGGCTTCAGAAAAAAAAAATGCTTACAGCACCCGGTATTCCCAGGCGGTCTCCCATCCAAGTACTAACCGGGCCCTACCCCGCTTAGCTTCCGAGATCGGGCGTGTTCAGGGTGGTATGGCCGTAAGCGACAGCAGCAGTGCCCCGTGCGGCCCAAGTACACGCACATGGATCTGCTCATGGGCTTCAAAAAAAATGCTTACAGCACCCGGTATTCCCAGGCGGTCTCCCATCCAAGTACTAACCGGCCCTACCCCGCTTAGCTTCCGAGATCGGACGAGATCGGGCGTGTTCAGGGTGGTATGGCCGTAAGCGACAGCAGCAGTGCCCCGTGCGGCCCAAGTACACGCACATGGATCTGCTCATGGGCTTCAGAAAAAAAAATGCTTACAGCACCCGGTATTCCCAGGCGGTCTCCCATCCAAGTACTAACCGGGCCCTACCCGCGCTTAGCTTCCGAGATCGGACGAGATCGGGCGTGTTCAGGGTGGTATGGCCGTAAGCGACAGCAGCAGTGCCCCGTGCGGCCCAAGTACACGCACATGGATCTGCTCATGGGCTTCAGAAAAAAAAATGCTTACAGCACCCGGTATTCCCAGGCGGTCTCCCATCCAAGTACTAACCGGGCCCTACCCCGCTTAGCTTCCGAGATCGGGCGTGTTCAGGGTGGTATGGCCGTAAGCGACAGCAGCAGTGCCCCGTGCGGCCCAAGTACACGCACATGGATCTGCTCATGGGCTTCAGAAAAAAAAAATGCTTACAGCACCCGGTATTCCCAGGCGGTCTCCCATCCAAGTACTAACCGGGCCTACCCCGCTTAGCTTCCGAGATCGGACGAGATCGGGCGTGTTCAGGGTGGTATGGCCGTAAGCGACAGCAGCAGTGCCCCGTGCGGCCCAAGTACACGCACATGGATCTGCTCATGGGCTTCAAAAAAAAATGCTTACAGCACCCGGTATTCCCAGGCGGTCTCCCATCCAAGTACTAACCGGGCCCTACCCGCTTAGCTTCCGAGATCGGACGAGATCGGGCGTGTTCAGGGTGGTATGGCCGTAAGCGACAGCAGCAGTGCCCCGTGCGGCCCAAGTACACGCACATGGATCTGCTCATGGGCTTCAGAAAAAAAAATGCTTACAGCACCCGGTATTCCCAGGCGGTCTCCCATCCAAGTACTAACCGGGCCCTACCCCGCTTAGCTTCCGAGATCGGACGAGATCGGGCGTGTTCAGGGTGGTATGGCCGTAAGCGACAGCAGCAGTGCCCCGTGCGGCCCAAGTACACGCACATGGATCTGCTCATGGGCTTCAAAAAAAAAATGCTTACAGCACCCGGTATTCCCAGGCGGTCTCCCATCCAAGTACTAACCGGGCCCTACCCCGCTTACTGTAGCTTCCGAGATCGGACGAGATCGGGCGTGTTCAGGGTGGTATGGCCGTAAGCGACAGCAGCAGTGCCCCGTGCGGCCCAAGTACACGCACATGGATCTGCTCATGGGCTTCAGAAAAAAAAATGCTTACAGCACCCGGTATTCCCAGGCGGTCTCCCATCCAAGTACTAACCGGGCCCTACCCCGCTTAGCTTCCGAGATCGGGCGTGTTCAGGGTGGTATGGCCGTAAGCGACAGCAGCAGTGCCCCGTGCGGCCCAAGTACACGCACATGGATCTGCTCATGGGCTTCAGAAAAAAAAAATGCTTACAGCACCCGTATTCCCAGGCGGTCTCCCATCCAAGTACTAACCGGGCCCTACCCCGCTTAGCTTCCGAGATCGGACGAGATCGGGCGTGTTCAGGGTGGTATGGCCGTAAGCGACAGCAGCAGTGCCCCGTGCGGCCCAAGTACGCACATGGATCTGCTCATGGGCTTCAAAAAAAAATGCTTACAGCACCCGGTATTCCCAGGCGGTCTCCCATCCAAGTACTAACCGGGCCCTACCCCGCTTAGCTTCCGAGATCGGACGAGATCGGGCGTGTTCAGGGTGGTATGGCCGTAAGCGACAGCAGCAGTGCCCCGTGCGGCCCAAGTACACGCACATGGATCTGCTCATGGGCTTCAAAAAAAATGCTTACAGCACCCGGTATTCCCAGGCGGTCTCCCATCCAAGTACTAACCGGGCCCTACCCCGCTTAGCTTCCGAGATCGACGAGATCGGGCGTGTTCAGGGTGGTATGGCCGTAAGCGACAGCAGCAGTGCCCCGTGCGGCCCAAGTACACGCACATGGATCTGCTCATGGCTTCAGAAAAAAAAAATGCTTACAGCACCCGGTATTCCCAGGCGGTCTCCCATCCAAGTACTAACCGGGCCCTACCCCGCTTAGCTTCCGAGATCGGACGAGATCGGGCGTGTTCAGGGTGGTATGGCCGTAAGCGACAGCAGCAGTGCCCCGTGCGGCCCAAGTACACGCACATGGATCTGCTCATGGGCTTCAGAAAAAAAATGCTTACAGCACCCGGTATTCCCAGGCGGTCTCCCATCCAAGTACTAACCGGGCCCTACCCCGCTTAGCTTCCGAGATCGGACGAGATCGGGCGTGTTCAGGGTGGTATGGCCGTAAGCGACAGCAGCAGTGCCCCGTGCGGCCCAAGTACACGCACATGGATCTGCTCATGGGCTTCAAAAAAAAATGCTTACAGCACCCGGTATCCCAGGCGGTCTCCCATCCAAGTACTAACCGGGCCCTACCCCGCTTAGCTTCCGAGATCGGACGAGATCGGGCGGTTCAGGGTGGTATGGCCGTAAGCGACAGCAGCAGTGCCCCGTGCGGCCCAGTACACGCACATGGATCTGCTCATGGGCTTCAGAAAAAAAAAATGCTTACAGCACCCGGTATTCCCAGGCGGTCTCCCATCCAAGTACTAACGGGCCCTACCCCGCTTAGCTTCCGAGATCGGACGAGATCGGGCGTGTTCAGGGTGGTATGGCCGTAAGCGACAGCAGCAGTGCCCCGTGCGGCCAAGTACACGCACATGGATCTGCTCATGGGCTTCAGAAAAAAAATGCTTACAGCACCCGGTATTCCCAGGCGGTCTCCCATCCAAGTACTAACCGGGCCCTACCCGCTTAGCTTCCGAGATCGGACGAGATCGGGCGTGTTCAGGGTGGTATGGCCGTAAGCGACAGCAGCAGTGCCCCGTGCGGCCCAAGTACACGCACATGGATCTGCTCATGGGCTTCAGAAAAAAAAATGCTTACAGCACCCGGTATTCCCAGGCGGTCTCCCATCCAAGTACTAACCGGGCCCTACCCCGCTTAGCTTCCGAGATCGGACGAGATCGGGCGTGTTCAGGGTGGTATGGCCGTAAGCGACAGCAGCAGTGCCCCGTGCGGCCCAAGTACACGCACATGGATCTGCTCATGGGCTTCAAAAAAAATGCTTACAGCACCCGGTATTCCCAGGCGGTCTCCATCCAAGTACTAACCGGGCCCTACCCCGCTTAGCTTCCGAGATCGGACGAGATCGGGCGTGTTCAGGGTGGTATGGCCGTAAGCGACAGCAGCAGTGCCCCGTGCGGCCCAAGTACACGCACATGGATCTGCTCATGGGCTTCAGAAAAAAAAAATGCTTACAGCACCCGGTATTCCCAGGCGGTCTCCCATCCAAGTACTAACCGGGCCCTACCCCGCTTAGCTTCCGAGATCGGACGAGATCGGGCGTGTTCAGGGTGGTATGGCCGTAAGCGACAGCAGCAGTGCCCCGTGCGGCCCAAGTACACGCACATGGATCTGCTCATGGGCTTCAGAAAAAAAAATGCTTACAGCACCGGTATTCCCAGGCGGTCTCCCATCCAAGTACTAACCGGGCCCTACCCCGCTTAGCTTCCGAGATCGGACGAGATCGGGCGTGTTCAGGGTGGTATGGCCGTAAGCGACAGCAGCAGTGCCCCGTGCGGCCCAAGTACACGCACATGGATCTGCTCATGGGCTTCAGAAAAAAAAATGCTTACAGCACCCGGTATTCCCAGGCGGTCTCCCATCCAAGTACTAACCGGGCCCTACCCCGCTTAGCTTCCGAGATCGGACGAGATCGGGCGTGTTCAGGGTGGTATGGCCGTAAGCGACAGCAGCAGTGCCCCGTGCGGCCCAAGTACACGCACATGGATCTGCTCATGGGCTTCAAAAAAAATGCTTACAGCACCCGGTATTCCCAGGCGGTCTCCCATCCAAGTACTAACCGGGCCCTACCCCGCTTAGCTTCCGAGATCGGACGAGATCGGGCGTGTTCAGGGTGGTATGGCCGTAAGCGACAGCAGCAGTGCCCCGTGCGGCCCAAGTACACGCACATGGATCTGCTCATGGGCTTCAGAAAAAAAAATGCTTACAGCACCCGATATTCCCAGGCGGTCTCCCATCCAAGTACTAACCGGGCCCTACCCCGCTTAGCTTCCGAGATCGGACGAGATCGGGCGTGTTCAGGGTGGTATGGCCGTAAGCGACAGCAGCAGTGCCCCGTGCGGCCCAAGTACACGCACATGGATCTGCTCATGGGCTTCAGAAAAAAAAAATGCTTACAGCACGCGGTATTCCCAGGCGGTCTCCCATCCAAGTACTAACCGGGCCCTACCCCGCTTAGCTTCCGAGATCGGACGAGATCGGGCGTGTTCAGGGTGGTATGGCCGTAAGCGACAGCAGCAGTGCCCCGTGCGGCCCAAGTACACGCACATGGATCTGCTCATGGGCTTCAGAAAAAAAAATGCTTACAGCACCCGTTATTCCCAGGCGGTCTCCCATCCAAGTACTAACCGGCCCTACCCTGCTTAGCTTCCGAGATCGGACGAGATCGGGCGTGTTCAGGGTGGTATGGCCGTAAGCGACAGCAGCAGTGCCCCGTGCGGCCCAAGTACACGCACATGGATCTGCTCATGGGCTTCAGAAAAAAAAATGCTTACAGCACCCGGTATTCCCAGGCGGTCTCCCATCCAAGTACTAACCGGGCCCTACCGCGCTTAGCTTCCGAGATCGGACGAGATCGGGCGTGTTCAGGGTGGTATGGCCGTAAGCGACAGCAGCAGTGCCCCGTGCGGCCCAAGTACACGCACATGGATCTGCTCATGGGCTTCAGAAAAAAAAATGCTTACAGCACCCGGTATTCCCAGGCGGTCTCCCATCCAAGTACTAACCGGGCCCTACCCCGCTTAGCTTCCGAGATTGGACGAGATCGGGCGTGTTCAGGGTGGTATGGCCGTAAGCGACAGCAGCAGTGCCCCGTGCGGCCCAAGTACACGCACATGGATCTGCTCATGGGCTTCAGAAAAAAAAAATGCTTACAGCACCCGGTATTCCAGGCGGTCTCCCATCCAAGTACTAACCGGGCCCTACCCCGCTTAGCTTCCGAGATCGGACGAGATCGGGCGTGTTCAGGGTGGTATGGCCGTAAGCGACAGCAGCAGTGCCCCGTGCGGCCCAAGTACACGCACATGGATCTGCTCATGGGCTTCAGAAAAAAAATGCTTACAGCACCCGGTATTCCCAGGCGGTCTCCCATCCAAGTACTAACGGGCCCTACCCCGCTTAGCTTCCGAGATCGGACGAGATCGGGCGTGTTCAGGGTGGTATGGCCGTAAGCGACAGCAGCAGTGCCCCGTGCGGCCCAAGTACACGCACATGGATCTGCTCATGGGCTTCAGAAAAAAAATGCTTACAGCACCCGGTATTCCCAGGCGGTCTCCCATCCAAGTACTAACCGGGCCCTACCCCGCTTAGCTTCCGAGATCGGGCGTGTTCAGGGTGGTATGGCCGTAAGCGACAGCAGCAGTGCCCCGTGCGGCCCAAGTACACGCACATGGATCTGCTCATGGGCTTCAGAAAAAAAAATGCTTACAGCACCCGGTATTCCCAGGCGGTCTCCCATCCAAGTACTAACCGGGCCCTACCCCGCTTAGCTTCCGAGATCGGACGAGATCGGGCGTGTTCAGGTGGTATGGCCGTAAGCGACAGCAGCAGTGCCCCGTGCGGCCCAAGTACACGCACATGGATCTGCTCATGGGCTTCAGAAAAAAAAAATGCTTACAGCACCCGGTATTCCGAGGCGGTCTCCCATCCAAGTACTAACCGGGCCCTACCCCGCTTAGCTTCCGAGATCGGACGAGATCGGGCGTGTTCAGGGTGGTATGGCCGTAAGCGACAGCAGCAGTGCCCCGTGCGGCCCAAGTACACGCACATGGATCTGCTCATGGGCTTCAAAAAAATGCTTACAGCACCGGTATTCCCAGGCGGTCTCCCATCCAAGTACTAACCGGGCCCTACCCCGCTTAGCTTCCGAGATCGGACGAGATCGGGCGTGTTCAGGGTGGTATGGCCGTAAGCGCAGCAGCAGTGCCCCGTGCGGCCCAAGTACACGCACATGGATCTGCTCATGGGCTTCAGAAAAAGAATGCTTACAGCACCCGGTATTCCCAGGCGGTCTCCCATCAAAGTACTAACCGGGCCCTACCCCGCTTAGCTTCCGAGATCGGACGAGATCGGGCGTGTTCAGGGTGGTATGGCCGTAAGCGACAGCAGCAGTGCCCCGTGCGGCCCAAGTACACGCACATGGATCTGCTCATGGGCTTCAGAAAAAAAAATGCTTACAGCACCCGGTATTCCCAGGCGGTCTCCCATCCAAGTACTAACCGGGCCCTACCCCGCTTAGCTTCCGAGATCGGACGAGATCGGGCGTGTTCAGGGTGGTATGGCCGTAAGCGACAGCAGCAGTGCCCCGTGCGGCCCAAGTACACGCACATGGATCTGCTCATGGGCTTCAGAAAAAAAAAAATGCTTACAGCACCCGGTATTCCCAGGCGGTCTCCCATCCAAGTACTAACGGGCCTACCCCGCTTAGCTTCCGAGATCGGACGAGATCGGGCGTGTTCAGGGTGGTATGGCCGTAAGCGACAGCAGCAGTGCCCCGTGCGGCCCAAGTACACGCACATGGATCTGCTCATGGGCTTCAGAAAAAAAAAATGCTTACAGCACCCGTATTCCCAGGCGGTCTCCCATCCAAGTACTAACCGGGCCCTACCCCGCTTAGCTTCCGAGATCGGACGAGATCGGGCGTGTTCAGGGTGGTATGGC
>CM076980.1:49536895-49571895 GCA_039105355.1 Benthosema pterotum | reverse complement strand
GGTTTACAGCTGAGCTGACAGACAGGCAGACAGACAGACGGACGCACAGACCTAAAATCGGGATCTAAAATGCACGCGCGGCTGTGCCAACGCTCAGTTACACCCGCCTTTTCACACCAGGGCCCACTATTTTTTCTGCCACGGACCACCATTTGCCACGGACCACCATTGGTGTCGACTTCAGTCTCTCTGACCCAAAACTAAGGATTTTCAAGTTTTGGTCCACAATGTAGGAAATAACTGGTAAAACGTTGGTCAAAATGACAATTCTTTTGTTCTTGAAAATTAATTAGGCCAGATATTTAAATATATTTAACTCACTTAATCTAACTTGAGAGCGTGACGAGTTACAGATCTATAAGGGTCCATTTGGCAACTTTCCATCATTTAGCTGGGGACCACCTGGAATCCTCTCAGGGACCACTGGTGGCCAGGTAGACGGTGGGAAGTGGCCGTCTAGAAGGCCGAGTTAGTAAATTCATGCAGATACTATATGTAGGCGGCACAATTTTTTTTAATTTTGTACATTAATTGGTTATAAACACAATATCTAATGTTTCCAGTCGCACAAAGTGCGCAATATTAATATTTTTTAAGAAAACGACAAGAAAATCCTCAAACTGTGTCAAAGTAAAACGAACGCCCTAAGCCAATCACAGCTCGCCATGGGCCAGAGTCGAAATTGAGCTGGCCAATCGCGTTCTTCGGTACTCCCTGTCCCTGATGTAAACAGGAAGAGTCCAGAGACTTCAGTGGCAGCAGCAGCACAACTTCAGCGGCGGCAGAGGTAATAATTAATATAATTAGAATAATTATGATTCGGTTTTACACATTCTAATAGTTTGATTCAATGCATGCATAGATATAGACTGCATGCGCCATACTTAGTGATGCTATATTGATAGTATAATATTGTACGAAATAAAGTTTAGTAAATTACGACGAGGCGGTTGAGCCTCTCTCGGGCTGGCATCGTCATATATTCATATTAACAAATATTAAATATTTGCCGTGCGCAAGGCGAATATTCATGTTAATATTTATGTCGTGGCACGGCAGGTATTCATATATTTATTTAATATGAATATTTGCCGTGCCAGCGGCGGAGTGATAGGGGCAACCAAGCTCTGGGGGGAGACCAAGTTGTGCGCATTGATCGATCACTAATCAATGGTTTAATATTTGCAGCTGTTCATTCAATAAATGATTATCTTCCACGGCTGCTGATAGCAATCGAAACTGTCACGGGGAGTTTGTATCGTGCCACAGTGTCGTATCGTGCCACATTAAATCCAGGCTCAAGTTGGTGTTTGCAATGTGTTACTGTAAGTTTCAATTCGTGTTTTAGTTTGAGATAGTTATTTCTTCTATTTCTCAAATTCGAGTTTGCACAGGTTTGGTTGACGTTATGTGTTGGCTTACAGATTATTTTTGTTTGCAGTGCATATGTCATAATCATATTTATTATATTCATTATATTGTCAATGTTTTATTAAGCATTCATCACAATGTGCATAAATTAATTTGCCTACGTGTTTAAATTAAAAGGCACTATGCTCCTTCTGCCTTTACATCATAATGGTTATGACCTTATTGTTGCAACCTTTATGCTTTTTAACTGTACCACACCGAATAAATATTTTAGGTAATTAAAAATGACTGACCAATGACCAAAATGACTGTGACCAATCAATACAGTTGGGTTGCTATGGTTGTTTGCTATGATTTTTTTTACATTTAATTTTACATTTAATTTCAGTTCATAACGCAGAGGCAGAGTGTGATGGGTAAGTGAAGCTACAGAAGAACAAGTTAGTTTATCAAACATAGGTAATTAACAAAGATTGCGTTAGATTCATCAGAGATCTCTCTTCCCCAGTGCCGGCATCATCCTGTTGACTGGGACAGGTGACCAACAATCAATTGAATATCATGTTTAAAATAATCGCAGGGTCCATTATAAGAGGAATTTATTTAAGATAGTTGTTGGAAATTCACAGAGTCGTCTGCCGTTGTCTGGTCTGGTCAGGTACCCCTTAAGTGTGTGTGTAAGTAAGAGGCTACCCGTAAAGGAAACTTGACTGCCTCACTGAGTACAGAGATAGAAGTGTCGACACTGAGAACAGGTCATGAACCGACAAGAGTCTTGTTGAGTTCACAATCTCCTCTAAGGATTTATTCACAAAGACAGGGGTATATATACATTACAAAAGGGCTTAGCCAAGCTTGTGGTCACGATGTCACAAGTGGCAACACGACATAAGTTCCGAGAATATTACAATTTTGCAAGTCAGTAACATTGCAATGATGCGAGTTCGTGAACTGTCCTTTCTTCATAGTAGATAGAGGTAGAAGATCGTAATCGTCAGGTCTTCTGCTTTCCAGTTCCTCGCAACCACGAAGTGTATGTCTGGGTCAAGTTTCCTGCTTCAATCTGCATCAAGGATAGTACGCTTGCATAATGCATATCTTCAGAATGCATACATAGGGGAAACAAGACATGAACTATAGTTGACCTAGCTTGCAACCTTTCACTAATATTGGGACATGTTACTAAAGCAATAACATTGAGGTTTTACGTTGCACAAATTAGACTGCAGTCAAATAGAGTGCAAACCAAATAACACATAGGCCCATCTTGTCAGGGCCTCACAGGCATCTATGCACTGATGAAATCTACATCAGCTTGCCCTCTTTCGCCTTTCACTCCGAAAGGCGACAATTAAGCATAGATGCCAATTTGACTAAACCATTTTGGGAAGAAGAGGAAATGTTAAACACATGTGAACACATTTTATCAGTTTTCTTTGCACAAGCAAGCTTCAGGCTATAAAAGAATTACAGAAAAAGAAATTCACACTAATTCTATAATGTCAAAACACATTTGGTCAATCTTCCTAAAGCTAAAAATATGAAAACTATGAAAATTCAAAAAGAAAGTAACAAAGTTATACATGGTTGAGCCACAGAAAAATTACCACGTTTTTACAGTGGTAGGGAATCATCTTCACATGAGGCAGAATACATCATGCATAAAAGATAGCAGACTTGCAAGTCCTATAAAGAAAGGGCAGTGTTAAGAAAATATAGCATATGGTTACACATAGGGCCCCTGTATTTAAAGAGCCCCTGTGCATCTTGAACGTTAGTATAACAACAAACTTGTCTACCTCACAGAATCCTATAATTCATAATAAGTTTAACATGTTTTCTAAATTGTGCCACGTGATAATTCTAAATGGCACCAGGTGACGAAATATGAGTAGCTCAATGGAAATCAAAAGCTAAATATATAAATGTAAATGCCTTTTATTTATGTTTTGCTGCGTATTATTAGTGGGGTTTCCGTGTGAACCCCACTATTGTTATCTTTATTTATTTAGAGAAACCACTAATATTTCTTTTGAATCATTCAACCAATGAAATGAAAAACAACCTTCTAGATGGCATAACTAAAGCATGTTTCAAAATTGGTAGGTCATTGAGGGGTGAATGATTATTTTTTTTTCAAACCTGCAACAGAGTATACTGAAAATTGTTAATGCAAACAAACATTTCCCCATAAATCCAGCAAAACACTATAATAAAACATGATATCAATGCAAAAACAGTGTGTTAGACTTTACTGTAAGCAATACATTAATAAAAATAATTCAGGTAGGCCTATATGTATGTTTGTTCTCCATTGTTATCGCTTTGTGTGCCCTCTTGGAGCCTTAGGTTAATCGAAAACATGACAACGAATTTTCTGGAAACATACAAATGTGAGATACAATCATCCTACATATGCAAGGTTCATGTGCAGCCTGTCAATGTGATCACTTAAGTCCTTTGGACCTCCCTTCACAGGGCGCAGTCCTGGGCTAGACCCCTTTCCACTTGAGGTCCAAACCCCAGGCTACCCTGGTGAGAAGATCTTAAGTCTCCCTGCTTCCCGGCGGCTCCTTTTCAGAACCAACCGATCACAGAGAACACTGCTTGCCTACTAGCGCATTCGTTTTTAGCTTACAGTGGCCTGACTGTACATTGAGCCAGGCGCGGCGGCCATCAGTCCTGTCATGCACCCCATCGGCCAGCCCTCTCTTAGGCACTGCAACCGCATGGCGAGTCATAGGCACCGCATGGTCTTAATGCCCTCTGCGACCCGACCGGCCGGTGACCCAGTCGATAGCGATCTCCGAACCCCGTAGTGAGTGTTGGTCACCCAGGAGGAAACCGACGGTCTGATCCCGACCCCACTTGGCTATGGGCTATCGAAACTTTGACCGTATTCACCAGCCTTGCCTGTTCACAGAGCCGTCTAGCACAGCCTCTGCTTAGGTGTGGACTGTCATCCACGTACCACGTAGTTGCCCCACAGATACATGCGACAACCACGCCGACTAGGGGATACCACAGTAGAGTGTTAATTCACCCTTCATCAGACACGGGGGCCTTCAGTCCGTCCATCTCCCCTGCACTATATTCCGATTTAACGTGCCCTCGGGATCTCACGATCCCACTGTCCCCTGTTGTTCCCTAGGTTCCGGGGAGCCCAATCCCCTCCCTAAAGAACAGGAAACTTAAACTGCAGGAAACATCGTACGCCTTGCACAAAGTATATCTTCATCATGCATGGGAAAATACCAGCACCAACTGGACCCAAATTGACCTTGCTACATTTCTTAAAAACATGTTATTCCACGGAACAGCATTGCGGTTTTACTTATTGAGAAATTGACCTGAGGGGTGATAGAGTGCAAACCCAAACTGCACGTATGCCTGCCTGTTAGGCTCTGACAGGCATCTATGCGCTTATGACTTGTGAATTGATGGTGGGCTGACCTGGGGAGGAAATGTTAGTTTTACACCCGAGTTTAGGGTAAGGTGCATCGACCAGATGGAGAACAATTTTGTCAGCCCTCTTTCTGTGTTGCATGGCCCTCTTGCTGCCTGAGAATGAGTTAACACACACACACTCACGTCACACACATAAACACCCATAAATGTGCACTGCTTAGCGCACTCACATGCACCCTCACAAACGCATGCATCCGTGCACACCCGCACACATCTAAGGATGAGAATGCATAATGAATAACAAAAACTAGCACAGCAAAGCCTGCCAAGCAAACAAGCGCTAGCCACACTGGTCAATATAACATTAGCCTCCGTACCCACAACAAAACATCACCAGTACTGTCTAGAAATAACACTGCGAGGGTCGGGAGGGTGAAGTGAATGCAATAGCAAGGAATAGAACTGTCATTCTTCTTTTCAGATGCTGTTCATTTCATATCTCATGAGTTGTTAGTTATAGACCTAGACGTTTTCAAAAGAAAACAGTCGTCCCGCAGTCATAGCGTGGTAGATCTGCATAACAATGCATATTTTAGGGCCCTGTCTACCACCCCAAGACCATGGAAAAACTGTTATGAAACGGTCAAAAGGACCATACAGCCTCTTAGACATGTCGAGGTCACCACTGAGGCACCCAGTTTAAGTTTAACCACCTTTAGAGTCCAATCAAAGGCTGTAGAAGTCACTTCTGTGGGACCTAGACATATTCATTGATTACAAAATGGGACCGAGTGCATCCCTTTCACAATAGGAATATGAACAGCAAATGAACATGATTAAAAGCAGATGCGACCTGTTATACTGCAAACCGAGATTTGCATTATATCAGCTCTTTAGTCGGGGCGCCCCTCGATCAGACACTATATAGAAAACTCACTATCTCGCCGTGGCCTTGAAGGCCCAGTTACGGTGCACCACTTTTATAAGAAATTATGTGAGCTCAAAGGTCATGGTATTATACTTCCCAGTGCCTCTTTAGGCGGGTGGCATGGAGCTCTTATTCAGTTAATACAGATGTTCTGGTTACTGTAATGGTCTCTCGCTGAAGGAATTGGTGGGTACCTTACTAGAGGAAAAATGGAGAGCACAAAAACATCACTTTATACATGGTTTAATTATTAATATAAATCATAACTTTAGTGTAATCAGACATTTGCGTCCATGTCCCCTGTCAGACATGGACCTTGACTTTTTCGGCGGAAATTGACAAAACCATAGAGTTGGAAAAATTCTGCCCAATACCACCACGAAGGGTGACAGTCTCATTTTTTTGATGGTGGGTCATTACCTGCCTTGATTATTAATCTATAGATGTGCACAATATGTGCGTGCATCTACCAGACAAAATGAGTTTTTCTGTATTGCTGTTTTGAACATTATTTCTATTTACCACCGCCCCCCCCTTTTTTTTTTTTTTTTTTTTTTTCGACGTGTGTACACACTGTGGACATGTCAGACAATGAAAGGTTAAGACTATACAAGGGAGACAAAGCTGCCGGCTTTGTCCCTTAGAACACCTTTAAACTCGAGAGCAGCATTGCCGCACCCACTCAACTTTGTATGTCCTTAACAGTGTTGGTCAATATTAGGAAAGTAACTTCTTTACTTTACCTCTTTGACTTTTTAAACTTTTTTTTTTTTTCATTATTTTCAAAGACAGTTGAGGTCTTGTATTTAAATATAAAATACACAATAAAGCAGCAAGTGATTTGTAAGGTACATAACTGTGCGCGGGATGCATCGTGTCAACTGGATCTACAATCTAGTGCACATCTCTGTAGTTACAGTACCTGTCGATTTTTTTTTTTTTTAATGCAACAACAAGCTCATTTTAAACAAGTAACTTGGCGTTACTTGCAAAATAATGCATTACTTATTACCCTTTTTTTTTTTTTTTTTTTTTTTTTTTTTTTAGAGTAATCTCGTTACTTTACCTTTTTGGAGCAAAAGTAGTAATATTACAGTAATATGTAATCTAAAATCCACTACCCAACACTGGTCCTTAACAATAGTCTGTGATAACAAATCTGTAGATTTTGGCATAAGGACGGATAGCATTAGTTATAGGCCCACACACTGAGAATTTGATGTTAGGACAGTTCAGCTACACAGGTCAGAGCCATTAATCTAGTTTTGGGTACTACTGTAAGGAAATTTATAACTTTTTACGAGAGTGTCAGACTTTTTTTTTTTTTTTTTTTTTTTTTTTTTTATGACGGTGGCACAAACACATTTATAGATACTGCCCGCATGTTTGGAGCAAGACTCACAAGCAATTGTCAATAGGAGTTTTTTGGACTAATTTAAGCTTCATTATATACACTATAACCAACTTAGAGTGTTCTTTTTAGAACGCCTCATAATGAGAACTTCTCTGGACTAATGTTTTGAGACACTTAAGTGTGTTGGTGTGGGATTGTGTGATTTTAAATTGTGCACTTGTCTGTAGCCTTGATCATCAGGGCAGTAACAACATGTAGAAAGTGAGCGGACCAATCTCCATTGGAGAAAAAGAGGTCGGCAGAAATGCCACCGGTCTTGACCATAGGCCATGGTTCATGTGACCCCAGCAGCCACCGCGCCCGTTTAGCTGTTGTGCGAATGACAGGCAGTGTTGTAGATCCAGAGCTGGACTGGAACAGAAACAAAAGTCATGAGTTCAGTCCTCAGGGTCTCCTATCAGTGTGCATTTCCATAGGACCCCATTATAGCAGCATGTCCATTGTCCAGTCTCCAGTGATGACAAAAAATGCCATTCTCCTAAAAATGAACACATTAGGGCTTGTATTCGCAGTGTGGGGAGCTGTCTGATCATTGATACGTGATCAGTAAGAGTTCTCTGTCTTTTTGACAGTACAAAGCCCAAGTGCTTGACAGTCAACAGTTTTAAGTCGTTGGCATGAGCCTTCTTCACTTCTGGCTTTCTCTGGAGCCCTCTTGAGTAAGTCGCCACGGTAGGAGATGGGTCGACAATCCTCACGTGGTGTGCAAGGTGCTGTGCACAATGCGGGCAATGGCTGCGGGGTTAGGCCTTGAGCCAATCCCGGGAAGCAATACCGCCTCCCCCAAATCTCAAATGTGAGAATGGACCACATATCCTGGTCCACAGAACATAAAACTCCCAGTGAATAAAATGTATGACCTGCAGTTGTAGAAATTATATATATTGTATTTTTTTTTTCTTTATTTTTTTCTCCTGTTAACTCTGGGACTAGTGGTGTATAATTAATGCTTGATGTGAAAATTGCTCCAATAGGGACTGAATAATTGGGCTTATGCCGTCACATTTTCTCATGTCAAAAGGATACGGCTTGCAAAATGCAATCCATATAGGGCTCTGAGCACTGACACAGTCGTGAAAGCTGGTGAGAGTGCAGGCAGGACATTCTCTGCCAGTGATCATCAACGGTTAATAAAATACAGCCGAATCAAATGTGCCATATGATTCTTTGAATCTAACAGGCTGTTTCACTTCCTCGAGAGGTTTGGTGAAATAAGCAAAAAGTTTCTTCAGGTCACTGCAGCCTAGTAACATATTTATCATACATAGCATTAGAAATAAAAATAAAAATCCACTGATTGGTTGGACCAACCAAAGGAAGCTTTGCATCTTCCTTCCATGCTTTCTCATAATCTCAGAATGTTTCTTTGCAATATTTTTCTAAATTTGTCAGGAACTGCTTCATGTCATCGGGCCACTTATATTTCCCCACTTCAACAGTCCCCGGTTCTGCCCATATCTTAATGTCTGCGTGTGACTCCCAATTTGCTGCTGCTGTGTTTTAAAACATGTGCTCCAAATATATATATTTTTTTTCATTCCCATCCAATTGTGGAATGTTGCCAGCCTTTTGGCGTATCGGATGGCTGCCCCAACATTTTTCTCTGGTGGCGGGGCATCCTTGCTAATTTGATTCATTTTAAATTAACTCCAATGGTTTCAACATATAATTGTGTTAATTCTTAGAAAATTAAGCTGATAAGCCAAGGCACCCACATTGGGTTCTGAGTAATATTGCAATTCATCTACTTCATTTGTGCCCTTGTCTATTGCAACCTTTATCTCCATAACTTTCTTTTAGGGGCAGAAATGTTCTCTGCAACCTCCATAGGCCGGTGTGGTGGAGCACTTAAAAGCCTTGTCTGGGCACTCATTAGCGTTTTGTTTTGTTTTTTTTTTTTTTTTTTTAAAGGAATGACCACCACTGAACCCTTATTTTTCTATAATAATTTTGGATTTCTTAAACCATGGCATTTTTCCAACTTACATGGTGAACACAATAGAGAGTAAAACGAGTTAACATTGTGTACAAGGGTGAAGGATAGTAGGAGAAGACTTAAAGGTAGGGGAAGTGATTTCACTTTTGTCAGATATCACCCAAAAAAAATACTTTTCTGTTAAAATGCTCTATTATAAGGTGTGCAGACCATATATGGAGTTTCCCCCTCCCCACGTTAGCAGAGGAGCTAATAAAAGTTCCCCAGGTGGAGGGTGAATTCTCCTCCAATCAGGATCGAGCAGCAGGTTCACATAGTGTAGCTACTCTTGGGGCCCCTAGTGCACCAGGCTGGTACTACACGATGAATTTCAAATCACTTCCCTTAGCTTTAAATGAGTGAGAGTCAATCAGGCTCCTTAATACTCGCACACACACGCCATATCACTATGCCAGACCAGTAATACGCTAATATGTGTGAGACCACCTTCTATATATATATATATAAAATATATATATATATATATATATGTAACCATAAGTAATCTTGTTACTTTACTCTACGCCGGGCGCTTCTACTTATTTTTATAGTATAGTTGCTGGGACTTTAACCTTCTGCAACAATATAGTAGCTGGGGACTCTAACCTTCTGCTACGCTGGGCACTTCCACTTACTTTTATACCGCGGTGTAGTTGCTGGGGACTTTAACCTTCTGCAACAAAATACTTGCTGGGACTTTAACCTTCTGCAAGTGGGGGGACTGGATACCCCACCTTATAGTAGCTGGGGACTCTAACCTTCTGCTACACTGAGCGCTTCCACTTACTTTTATACCGCGGTGTAGTTGCTGGGGACTTTAACCTTCTGCAACAAAATACTTGCTGGGACTTTAACCTTCTGCAAGTGGGGGGACTGGATACCCCACCTTATAGTAGCTGGGGACTCTAACCTTCTGCTACACTGAGCGCGACTCAGTTACATTTTTGTAGACAGCTGCCCTTTTTCCCTCCTGTTGGCCAGACGGGAGGTACCTGGTGGTTATACACAATTATATTCTAATCATAAATGACAGACTTTATAGGACTCTGGTTCCAACACATTAAACTAAATTTTATTTTTAGGATAGAGCAAAGGAAGTCAACTAAAAATTATGAAATTGATAATTAATGAGTTGACTTACCTTTAATTGCTCATCCCACCGCTGCCACCAAATTGTTGGAAATTCACAGAGTCGTCTGCCGTTGTCTGGTCTGGTCAGGTACCCCTTAAGTGTGTGTGTAAGTAAGAGGCTACCCGTAAAGGAAACTTGACTGCCTCACTGAGTACAGAGATAGAAGTGTCGACACTGAGAACAGGTCATGAACCGACAAGAGTCTTGTTGAGTTCACAATCTCCTCTAAGGATTTATTCACAAAGACAGGGGTATATATACATTACAAAAGGGCTTAGCCAAGCTTGTGGTCACGATGTCACAAGTGGCAACACGACATAAGTTCCGAGAATATTACAATTTTGCAAGTCAGTAACATTGCAATGATGCGAGTTCGTGAACTGTCCTTTCTTCATAGTAGATAGAGGTAGAAGATCGTAATCGTCAGGTCTTCTGCTTTCCAGTTCCTCGCAACCACGAAGTGTATGTCTGGGTCAAGTTTCCTGCTTCAATCTGCATCAAGGATAGTACGCTTGCATAATGCATATCTTCAGAATGCATACATAGGGGAAACAAGACATGAACTATAGTTGACCTAGCTTGCAACCTTTCACTAATATTGGGACATGTTACTAAAGCAATAACATTGAGGTTTTACGTTGCACAAATTAGACTGCAGTCAAATAGAGTGCAAACCAAATAACACATAGGCCCATCTTGTCAGGGCCTCACAGGCATCTATGCACTGATGAAATCTACATCAATAGTGTAAAGACATCGACACTCCCCAGTCCCCACAGTCACTAACAAGCCGGCCAGAGATAATTCGAAAAATTGTGTATTCAGATGAGTCTGTGTGCATTGTCCCCATTTGTCTCTAGCAGGCTGCCCTGTGACATGCATATCCCTAATTTGAACAGATCATCTGAGATTAACGTTCTAGTATATTTTTGACACTGGATGTCTGTGTGTTTCAGGCAATTTGCAGAGGAGCAGGCAGTGACACACCTCCGATGTGGATGAAGAACAGCTGATTCAATGCAGTCAACTATTTATTTTCACTAGGGTGGCATTTCCCTGTCTTGGTTTTTTAGTTCCATGTAGAATGCCATACTGGCTTAAGAGAAATAAACAGGGTCATATTAATGTCATCGTATTTGACATTCAACATTCCGTTTCCTCAAATTATTCTGGAGAAATGGTGGTAGCCTTATAATAAGTCATCTTATATTTGGGACAAATTATGCTCAAAGACCAGCTCTGCAGCTCTGCTAATGATGTGTCAAATGTTGCAGTTACTTTGTGTGGTTGCACTTCTAAGGTTGCAGAAAAAAATATTGAAAGATTGGCCAGAACCATATCCTATCCTATCTAGTACAACAGTGGTTTAACATACTTTTGAAACTGACTGTAGTGTAGGTCCTAAACTGGACACCACTGGTTGCTGTAAGTTTCAAGATCTAGTTTTGATGTGTGCAGTAAAAGAAAAACAACTGATGTCCAAACATTGATGTTTATTTACCGTCACTTAGCAGGTTAAAGGCCCACAACAGTCAGTTTGATACAACTGCAGTTCTTTGTTCTCTCTCTGACAACTGACAAGCACAGCCAACAAGCTGTTTGGGTCTCATTTCATACAGCAACACCTGAGTACAGGTAGATCACTTCCTCATATAGACTAATCACCTGACCACTTTGCCCTTGGCTGAACCTACCATCACGTCATCATACAGAAATATAATGAATGAACAGAAATGGCTCTCACACTAATCTGTGGGGTGGGTCCATCACAGACACATTTTGACCAACTTTTATGGGAGAAGCATATGCATATTAATGTTTTTGTAACCTTAATTTACAGGTTGTGTACGGTAGTCATACTATGGTGATAAACTGAATATAGCCATGTTGGTCTATGCATTTTGCCACTGTTAATGTACAGAATTTAGTAGAATACTTTATGTGGGTGTTCAAATTATGCTTGAAATGTACAATATTTAACTCAGTATTAGAAAATATTCTTGGTTTTCTCTTTTCTCTTGCGGGCATTTGAATGTGTTACATATTTGTAAAAAGCATGTAGCACTGCCTGTGATAGCCCACATTGTTGGGTATTTCAGGAACATGGTCTGCTGTTATATTAAAAGTTATATTAAAATATATTATATTAAAAGTTTCAAATGCCTTTTCAGCAATAACACTTTCTTCAGTGTCTAATGCTATCCATTGTTGTGCACATTGCACACATTTTGACCAACTTTTGTCTGAAAAACATTGTTTCTAACCGACGCTAGATGCATAGGTCTACAGCACTTCATTATTGCATGCTTGTTGGATGTACAGTGGGGTCACCCCAGGACAGGTCGGGTGTTGCGGGGCCTTCCTACCGTGTTTGCTGGTGCATAGGTATAGGTCAGGGGTTTTCAACCTTTTTGACACCAGGGACCACCATTTATTCAGCATTTGAGCCACGGACCACCATTTGATTACATTTTAGCCCCAAAGACCTAAAACTAAAGATTTCTTTTGGTTTTGTCCACAATTCCAGGCTGGACTTTGCAAACATAACAGTGTAAACTTCTTAATTAAACAGTGCTAATTCAGATGATGAATATTTTAACTCTTGAGAGTGTAAAAATGAAACCAAATGGACCCGCAAGTGTCCATTTGGTTTCATTTTTACATTCTCAAGAGTTACATCTGCCTAACCAACTTCCCATCATTTAGCCTGAGGACCACCTGGAACCTTCTCAAGGACCACCTGTTGAAAACCCCTGGTATAGGTAATGAGATCTCGTGACGCAAGAGTAGTATGCTGACCTCCAGTGGCGCAATAATTAATAACCTTTGACATCAATGGACGATTGCTTTTTATTCTGCAGCAGTTCGGGAGATTTATTACATCACAGTTGATCAATCAATTGTAGGTAAGACAATGATAAAAAAAGCAACCATGTACGAATTGTACTGCTTCAGTGTAAATACCAGAATTTACGTCAATGTTACAAAATACAAGAATGTATTGAGACTGAACAATATAACAAAAATAGCGTGATTTTTTAAGGTTATCTGCAAAAAAGTACTGGCACAATGTGAGTAATTTAGTAGCCTAAATGACACTTGTATAATCAAATAACGTATGCATTAGTAGTCTTAACTTTGGCGTTGTGGTATAGCTATGAGACAGACAAGCTGGAAATGTTGTAGCCCTACTTCATTTTATTTGAACAACCATTTGGCATTGGTAAGACAATTGATGAATGTATAGGCTACTATCCATATAAGATCTGTACTGTTGTAGTCAAATTTCCAAAGTGATCAAAGGTGGGTGGTATGACGTGCATCTGTGCATTCTTAAGGATTATTCCCAAATCCAAACGTTTACATAGCTGATCTACAGAATATGAGCTTTCATGTGGGGGTGATTAACATAAAAAACGTCGTGGGAACAAGTGGTTTATACTAGGCTGAATTACGTTGACGGGCAATGCACATGATTTTCTATAATGATGATGCAGATGCAGCGCAGAGCTTGCCCCGGATTTGTTTACGTGAATAAACGCGCCAATCTGGCAGTTTTCTGGCAAGGTTGCCGGGTTTGCATGATAGTAACCCTCTTTTAGTAACGCTAAAATTCATTTTTAAAATCGGTTCGTTCTCATTACGACGCAAAAATTCGAGCTGGAAACATTAATTACAGTACTTATAAGACTTTTATCTACCCACTGAGAAAAAAAAAACGTAGACTACATCGTGCGACTTGGGTGATAACCGCTCCCAAGCCCCCAGCCCACGGCCTAAGGTCCCCGGATAACTCGTTGAAAACCACCGCACTAACGGTTCGCATTTCGTTTAAGGCTGCAGCGCGCGACACTGCTCTCTCTCCCCAAGCTCTTAATAAAATAGAACTAGGGTACTATGTTGAATGAATGTCTGTGAGTCTATAATATTTCAGAAATATTAGACTCACAAATAAATAGAACTACTATGTCATTCAACATAGTAGTTCTCACGGCGCAGATGCGCTGTGAGAGGCTCAAATAGTGCAGTACGTAGAGTTTTTTTGGAGAGTTTTTTTCCTTCTCAATATTGCGGTGGCACTCATGTAGGCTCGCTATAATAATGTTCAATCAGAATAGCCTACTCACACCTTATGAGGATCAGGTTTTTATTACATTTGTCCGAGGAGAGCAGAGCGTTTTCTCCTGCTCAGTGCACTGACAGCACGCATTCGCCTATCAGCATGTTAATTCAATTATTGGCAAAAGCCGTTGTGTAACTTTACATTGAGAACCCAGGCCCAGGGGGGGATAAATACCTCTATATAGCCTATGTAGGGACTAGGGATGTTCCTCTTCTTCATACCGGTACAATTTGTCATGAAATGAAAGTAGCTGTCGATCTTTTTCCATAATGCAAGTGCAATCAATCTGTACAACGAGCCGTCCAGTTGCGCACTAACGGCTATAATATCATATAAGATGGTGGTGGTGGTGGTGCTGCTGCTGCTGTACAGACTCGCCGGATTGTTTTCTATTTATTCCCATTTACTTTATTTTCTACATGATTTGGCAGGCCGCAGTTCTCAAACTTTTTAGTGTCTTTTATCCACATGTGGGTTGAGAAGGACACGCTTTACGCTCGAGACATTTCCAAATGAGCGCGCGCGCGCGCACACACACACGCACACGCACACGCACACGCACACGCACACGCACACGCACACGCACACACACACACACACACACACACACACACCACACACACACACACAGCTGCCTGATGAGCTATAGGCCTAAACCAGTTCTGGAGCTGGAGGGAAATGTGCGATTCCAAATATGCGATCATCATGGGCCAACAGACAGACAGACAGACAGACAGACAGACAGACAGACAGACTGTCTGTTAAAACAGCATCGATTTTTTTTCAACTGTTCGATCTTCTTCGCTCGGCCTTGCTTTGCGCTGTTTGATTGTGGTCGCGCGTAGACGAGGGTGAGCAGGGAGAGAGAGAGAGAGAGAGAGAGAGAGAGAGAGAGAGAGGAGAGAGAGAGAGAGAGAGAGAGAGAGAGATGCGCGCTACAGCCTTAACGAAATGCGATCCGTTAGTGCGTGGTTTTAAACGAGTTGTTCGGGGACCACCAGTGGTCCCTGAGAGGATTCAGGTGGTCCCCAGCTATATGATGGACAGTTGCCAAATGGACACTTATAGATCTGAGAGGGCGAGCGACTGGCGGAGACAGAGTAATGATAAAAGGCAATGAATAATAATATATTCGGAATGGCGCTGCCAGAGCAAGCGGTGGTGGTGGTGGTGGCTGCTGCTGCTTACAGTAGAAATATACAGATAGCCGGATTGTTTTCTATTTATTCCCATTTACTTTTTACTTTATCTACATAATTTTGCAGGCCGCGGTTCTCAAACTTTTTAGTGTCTTTATCCACATGTGGTTGAGAAGGATACGCTTTACGCTCAAGACATTTCCAAATGAGCGCGCACGCACGCACGCGCGCGCGCGCACACACACACACACCACACACACACACACACGCACACACACACACACACCAGATATTCTTCTTCACTCGGCCCTGCTTTGCGTATTTGTGGTCGCGCATAGACGAGGGTGAGCAGAGAGAGGGAGGGAGGGAGAGAGCGCAACTGGCGATACAGAGTAATGATAAGGCAACGGATAATAATATATTCGGAATGGCGTGGTCTTTTAAAAAAAGAAGAACCATCGCCATTTCGAAGTGGTATAATTCGAAATAGCAGTGTTTCGGGAATGGTGATGTGTGGTCGTCGGAAAAGGCAGTGTCCGTTTTTTCCACGGAGAGAAACCCGCCATTCAGATTAAAAAAAGTGAACGATCGGAATGGCAGGGGCTTCTTCCCATGGCCACGTGTAACCCGGGCCCTACCCCGCTTAGCTTCCGAGATCGGACGAGATCGGGCGTGTTCAGGGTGGTATGGCCGTAAGCGACAGCAGCAGTGCCCCGTGCGGCCCAAGTACACGCACATGGATCTGCTCATGGGCTTCAAAAAAAATGCTTACAGCACCCGGTATTCCCAGGCGGTCTCCCATCCAAGTACTAACCGGGCCCTACCCGCTTAGCTTCCGAGATCGGACGAGATCGGGCGTGTTCAGGGTGGTATGGCCGTAAGCGACAGCAGCAGTGCCCCGTGCGGCCCAAGTACACGCACATGGATCTGCTCATGGGCTTCAGAAAAAAAAAATGCTTACAGCACCCGGTATTCCCAGGCGGTCTCCCATCCAAGTACTAACCGGGCCCTACCCCGCTTAGCTTCCGAGATCGGACGAGATCGGGCGTGTTCAGGGTGGTATGGCCGTAAGCGACAGCAGCAGTGCCCCGTGCGGCCCAAGTACACGCACATGGATCTGCTCATGGGCTTCAGAAAAAAAAATGCTTACAGCACCCGGTATTCCCAGGCGGTCTCCCATCCAAGTACTAACCGGGCCCTACCCCGCTTAGCTTCCGAGATCGGACGAGATCGGGCGTGTTCAGGGTGGTATGGCCGTAAGCGACAGCAGCAGTGCCCCGTGCGGCCCAAGTACACGCACATGGATCTGCTCATGGGCTTCAGAAAAAAAAATGCTTACAGCACCCGGTATTCCCAGGCGGTCTCCCATCCAAGTACTAACCGGGCCCTACCCCGCTTAGCTTCCGAGATCGGACGAGATCGGGCGTGTTCAGGGTGGTATGGCCGTAAGCGACAGCAGCAGTGCCCCGTGCGGCCCAAGTACACGCACATGGATCTGCTCATGGGCTTCAGAAAAAAAAATGCTTACAGCACCCGGTATTCCCAGGCGGTCTCCCATCCAAGTACTAACCGGGCCCTACCCCGCTTAGCTTCCGAGATCGGACGAGATCGGGCGTGTTCAGGGTGGTATGGCCGTAAGCGACAGCAGCAGTGCCCCGTGCGGCCCAAGTACACGCACATGGATCTGCTCATGGGCTTCAGAAAAAAAAATGCTTACAGCACCCGGTATTCCCAGGCGGTCTCCCATCCAAGTACTAACCGGGCCCTACCCCGCTTAGCTTCCGAGATCGGACGAGATCGGGCGTGTTCAGGGTGGTATGGCCGTAAGCGACAGCAGCAGTGCCCCGTGCGGCCCAAGTACACGCACATGGATCTGCTCATGGGCTTCAGAAAAAAAAAATGCTTACAGCACCCGGTATTCCCAGGCGGTCTCCCATCCAAGTACTAACCGGGCCCTACCCCGCTTAGCTTCCGAGATCGGACGAGATCGGGCGTGTTCAGGGTGGTATGGCCGTAAGCGACAGCAGCAGTGCCCCGTGCGGCCCAAGTACACGCACATGGATCTGCTCATGGGCTTCAGAAAAAAAATGCTTACAGCACCCGGTATTCCCAGGCGGTCTCCCATCCAAGTACTAACCGGGCCCTACCCCGCTTAGCTTCCGAGATCGGACGAGATCGGGCGTGTTCAGGGTGGTATGGCCGTAAGCGACAGCAGCAGTGCCCCGTGCGGCCCAAGTACACGCACATGGATCTGCTCATGGGCTTCAGAAAAAAAAAATGCTTACAGCACCCGGTATTCCCAGGCGGTCTCCCATCCAAGTACTAACCGGGCCCTACCCCGCTTAGCTTCCGAGATCGGACGAGATCGGGCGTGTTCAGGGTGGTATGGCCGTAAGCGACAGCAGCAGTGCCCCGTGCGGCCCAAGTACACGCACATGGATCTGCTCATGGGCTTCAGAAAAAAAAATGCTTACAGCACCCGGTATTCCCAGGCGGTCTCCCATCCAAGTACTAACCGGGCCCTACCCCGCTTAGCTTCCGAGATCGGACGAGATCGGGCGTGTTCAGGGTGGTATGGCCGTAAGCGACAGCAGCAGTGCCCCGTGCGGCCCAAGTACACGCACATGGATCTGCTCATGGGCTTCAGAAAAAAAAATGCTTACAGCACCCGGTATTCCCAGGCGGTCTCCCATCCAAGTACTAACCGGGCCCTACCCCGCTTAGCTTCCGAGATCGGACGAGATCGGGCGTGTTCAGGGTGGTATGGCCGTAAGCGACAGCAGCAGTGCCCCGTGCGGCCCAAGTACACGCACATGGATCTGCTCATGGGCTTCAGAAAAAAAAATGCTTACAGCACCCGGTATTCCCAGGCGGTCTCCCATCCAAGTACTAACCGGGCCCTACCCCGCTTAGCTTCCGAGATCGGACGAGATCGGGCGTGTTCAGGGTGGTATGGCCGTAAGCGACAGCAGCAGTGCCCCGTGCGGCCCAAGTACACGCACATGGATCTGCTCATGGGCTTCAGAAAAAAAAATGCTTACAGCACCCGGTATTCCCAGGCGGTCTCCCATCCAAGTACTAACCGGGCCCTACCCCGCTTAGCTTCCGAGATCGGACGAGATCGGGCGTGTTCAGGGTGGTATGGCCGTAAGCGACAGCAGCAGTGCCCCGTGCGGCCCAAGTACACGCACATGGATCTGCTCATGGGCTTCAAAAAAAATGCTTACAGCACCCGGTATTCCCAGGCGGTCTCCCATCCAAGTACTAACCGGGCCCTACCCCGCTTAGCTTCCGAGATCGGACGAGATCGGGCGTGTTCAGGGTGGTATGGCCGTAAGCGACAGCAGCAGTGCCCCGTGCGGCCCAAGTACACGCACATGGATCTGCTCATGGGCTTCAGAAAAAAAAAATGCTTACAGCACCCGGTATTCCCAGGCGGTCTCCCATCCAAGTACTAACCGGGCCCTACCCCGCTTAGCTTCCGAGATCGGACGAGATCGGGCGTGTTCAGGGTGGTATGGCCGTAAGCGACAGCAGCAGTGCCCCGTGCGGCCCAAGTACACGCACATGGATCTGCTCATGGGCTTCAGAAAAAAAAAATGCTTACAGCACCCGGTATTCCCAGGCGGTCTCCCATCCAAGTACTAACCGGGCCCTACCCCGCTTAGCTTCCGAGATCGGACGAGATCGGGCGTGTTCAGGGTGGTATGGCCGTAAGCGACAGCAGCAGTGCCCCGTGCGGCCCAAGTACACGCACATGGATCTGCTCATGGGCTTCAGAAAAAAAAATGCTTACAGCACCCGGTATTCCCAGGCGGTCTCCCATCCAAGTACTAACCGGGCCCTACCCCGCTTAGCTTCCGAGATCGGACGAGATCGGGCGTGTTCAGGGTGGTATGGCCGTAAGCGACAGCAGCAGTGCCCCGTGCGGCCCAAGTACACGCACATGGATCTGCTCATGGGCTTCAAAAAAAATGCTTACAGCACCCGGTATTCCCAGGCGGTCTCCCATCCAAGTACTAACGGGCCCTACCCCGCTTAGCTTCCGAGATCGGACGAGATCGGGCGTGTTCAGGGTGGTATGGCCGTAAGCGACAGCAGCAGTGCCCCGTGCGGCCCAAGTACACGCACATGGATCTGCTCATGGGCTTCAGAAAAAAAAATGCTTACAGCACCCGGTATTCCCAGGCGGTCTCCCATCCAAGTACTAACCGGGCCCTACCCCGCTTAGCTTCCGAGATCGGACGAGATCGGGCGTGTTCAGGGTGGTATGGCCGTAAGCGACAGCAGCAGTGCCCCGTGCGGCCCAAGTACACGCACATGGATCTGCTCATGGGCTTCAGAAAAAAAAAATGCTTACAGCACCCGGTATTCCCAGGCGGTCTCCCATCCAAGTACTAACCGGCCCTACCCCGCTTAGCTTCCGAGATCGGACGAGATCGGGCGTGTTCAGGGTGGTATGGCCGTAAGCGACAGCAGCAGTGCCCCGTGCGGCCCAAGTACACGCACATGGATCTGCTCATGGGCTTCAGAAAAAAAAATGCTTACAGCACCCGGTATTCCCAGGCGGTCTCCCATCCAAGTACTAACCGGGCCCTACCCCGCTTAGCTTCCGAGATCGGACGAGATCGGGCGTGTTCAGGGTGGTATGGCCGTAAGCGACAGCAGCAGTGCCCCGTGCGGCCCAAGTACACGCACATGGATCTGCTCATGGGCTTCAAAAAAAAATGCTTACAGCACCCGGTATTCCCAGGCGGTCTCCCATCCAAGTACTAACCGGGCCCTACCCCGCTTAGCTTCCGAGATCGGACGAGATCGGGCGTGTTCAGGGTGGTATGGCCGTAAGCGACAGCAGCAGTGCCCCGTGCGGCCCAAGTACACGCACATGGATCTGCTCATGGGCTTCAAAAAAAAATGCTTACAGCACCCGGTATTCCCAGGCGGTCTCCCATCCAAGTACTAACCGGGCCCTACCCCGCTTAGCTTCCGAGATCGGACGAGATCGGGCGTGTTCAGGGTGGTATGGCCGTAAGCGACAGCAGCAGTGCCCCGTGCGGCCCAAGTACACGCACATGGATCTGCTCATGGGCTTCAGAAAAAAAAATGCTTACAGCACCCGGTATTCCCAGGCGGTCTCCCATCCAAGTACTAACCGGGCCCTACCCCGCTTAGCTTCCGAGATCGGACGAGATCGGGCGTGTTCAGGGTGGTATGGCCGTAAGCGACAGCAGCAGTGCCCCGTGCGGCCCAAGTACACGCACATGGATCTGCTCATGGGCTTCAGAAAAAAAATGCTTACAGCACCCGGTATTCCCAGGCGGTCTCCCATCCAAGTACTAACCGGGCCCTACCCCGCTTAGCTTCCGAGATCGGACGAGATCGGGCGTGTTCAGGGTGGTATGGCCGTAAGCGACAGCAGCAGTGCCCCGTGCGGCCCAAGTACACGCACATGGATCTGCTCATGGGCTTCAAAAAAAATGCTTACAGCACCCGGTATTCCCAGGCGGTCTCCCATCCAAGTACTAACCGGGCCCTACCCCGCTTAGCTTCCGAGATCGGACGAGATCGGGCGTGTTCAGGGTGGTATGGCCGTAAGCGACAGCAGCAGTGCCCCGTGCGGCCCAAGTACACGCACATGGATCTGCTCATGGGCTTCAGAAAAAAAAATGCTTACAGCACCCGGTATTCCCAGGCGGTCTCCCATCCAAGTACTAACCGGGCCCTACCCCGCTTAGCTTCCGAGATCGGACGAGATCGGGCGTGTTCAGGGTGGTATGGCCGTAAGCGACAGCAGCAGTGCCCCGTGCGGCCCAAGTACACGCACATGGATCTGCTCATGGGCTTCAGAAAAAAAAAATGCTTACAGCACCCGGTATTCCCAGGCGGTCTCCCATCCAAGTACTAACCGGGCCCTACCCCGCTTAGCTTCCGAGATCGGACGAGATCGGGCGTGTTCAGGGTGGTATGGCCGTAAGCGACAGCAGCAGTGCCCCGTGCGGCCCAAGTACACGCACATGGATCTGCTCATGGGCTTCAAAAAAAAAATGCTTACAGCACCCGGTATTCCCAGGCGGTCTCCCATCCAAGTACTAACCGGGCCCTACCCCGCTTAGCTTCCGAGATCGGACGAGATCGGGCGTGTTCAGGGTGGTATGGCCGTAAGCGACAGCAGCAGTGCCCCGTGCGGCCCAAGTACACGCACATGGATCTGCTCATGGGCTTCAAAAAAAATGCTTACAGCACCCGGTATTCCCAGGCGGTCTCCCATCCAAGTACTAACCGGGCCCTACCCCGCTTAGCTTCCGAGATCGGACGAGATCGGGCGTGTTCAGGGTGGTATGGCCGTAAGCGACAGCAGCAGTGCCCCGTGCGGCCCAAGTACACGCACATGGATCTGCTCATGGGCTTCAGAAAAAAAAATGCTTACAGCACCCGGTATTCCCAGGCGGTCTCCCATCCAAGTACTAACCGGGCCCTACCCCGCTTAGCTTCCGAGATCGGACGAGATCGGGCGTGTTCAGGGTGGTATGGCCGTAAGCGACAGCAGCAGTGCCCCGTGCGGCCCAAGTACACGCACATGGATCTGCTCATGGGCTTCAGAAAAAAAAATGCTTACAGCACCCGGTATTCCCAGGCGGTCTCCCATCCAAGTACTAACCGGGCCCTACCCCGCTTAGCTTCCGAGATCGGACGAGATCGGGCGTGTTCAGGGTGGTATGGCCGTAAGCGACAGCAGCAGTGCCCCGTGCGGCCCAAGTACACGCACATGGATCTGCTCATGGGCTTCAGAAAAAAAAAATGCTTACAGCACCCGGTATTCCCAGGCGGTCTCCCATCCAAGTACTAACCGGGCCCTACCCCGCTTAGCTTCCGAGATCGGACGAGATCGGGCGTGTTCAGGGTGGTATGGCCGTAAGCGACAGCAGCAGTGCCCCGTGCGGCCCAAGTACACGCACATGGATCTGCTCATGGGCTTCAGAAAAAAAATGCTTACAGCACCCGGTATTCCCAGGCGGTCTCCCATCCAAGTACTAACCGGGCCCTACCCCGCTTAGCTTCCGAGATCGGACGAGATCGGGCGTGTTCAGGGTGGTATGGCCGTAAGCGACAGCAGCAGTGCCCCGTGCGGCCCAAGTACACGCACATGGATCTGCTCATGGGCTTCAGAAAAAAAAAATGCTTACAGCACCCGGTATTCCCAGGCGGTCTCCCATCCAAGTACTAACCGGGCCCTACCCCGCTTAGCTTCCGAGATCGGACGAGATCGGGCGTGTTCAGGGTGGTATGGCCGTAAGCGACAGCAGCAGTGCCCCGTGCGGCCCAAGTACACGCACATGGATCTGCTCATGGGCTTCAGAAAAAAAAATGCTTACAGCACCCGGTATTCCCAGGCGGTCTCCCATCCAAGTACTAACCGGGCCCTACCCCGCTTAGCTTCCGAGATCGGACGAGATCGGGCGTGTTCAGGGTGGTATGGCCGTAAGCGACAGCAGCAGTGCCCCGTGCGGCCCAAGTACACGCACATGGATCTGCTCATGGGCTTCAGAAAAAAAAATGCTTACAGCACCCGGTATTCCCAGGCGGTCTCCCATCCAAGTACTAACCGGGCCCTACCCCGCTTAGCTTCCGAGATCGGACGAGATCGGGCGTGTTCAGGGTGGTATGGCCGTAAGCGACAGCAGCAGTGCCCCGTGCGGCCCAAGTACACGCACATGGATCTGCTCATGGGCTTCAGAAAAAAAAATGCTTACAGCACCCGGTATTCCCAGGCGGTCTCCCATCCAAGTACTAACCGGGCCCTACCCCGCTTAGCTTCCGAGATCGGACGAGATCGGGCGTGTTCAGGGTGGTATGGCCGTAAGCGACAGCAGCAGTGCCCCGTGCGGCCCAAGTACACGCACATGGATCTGCTCATGGGCTTCAGAAAAAAAAATGCTTACAGCACCCGGTATTCCCAGGCGGTCTCCCATCCAAGTACTAACCGGGCCCTACCCCGCTTAGCTTCCGAGATCGGACGAGATCGGGCGTGTTCAGGGTGGTATGGCCGTAAGCGACAGCAGCAGTGCCCCGTGCGGCCCAAGTACACGCACATGGATCTGCTCATGGGCTTCAGAAAAAAAAATGCTTACAGCACCCGGTATTCCCAGGCGGTCTCCCATCCAAGTACTAACCGGGCCCTACCCCGCTTAGCTTCCGAGATCGGACGAGATCGGGCGTGTTCAGGGTGGTATGGCCGTAAGCGACAGCAGCAGTGCCCCGTGCGGCCCAAGTACACGCACATGGATCTGCTCATGGGCTTCAGAAAAAAAAATGCTTACAGCACCGGTATTCCCAGGCGGTCTCCCATCCAAGTACTAACCGGGCCCTACCCCGCTTAGCTTCCGAGATCGGACGAGATCGGGCGTGTTCAGGGTGGTATGGCCGTAAGCGACAGCAGCAGTGCCCCGTGCGGCCCAAGTACACGCACATGGATCTGCTCATGGGCTTCAGAAAAAAAAAATGCTTACAGCACCCGGTATTCCCAGGCGGTCTCCCATCCAAGTACTAACCGGGCCCTACCCCGCTTAGCTTCCGAGATCGGACGAGATCGGGCGTGTTCAGGGTGGTATGGCCGTAAGCGACAGCAGCAGTGCCCCGTGCGGCCCAAGTACACGCACATGGATCTGCTCATGGGCTTCAGAAAAAAAATGCTTACAGCACCCGGTATTCCCAGGCGGTCTCCCATCCAAGTACTAACCGGGCCCTACCCCGCTTAGCTTCCGAGATCGGACGAGATCGGGCGTGTTCAGGGTGGTATGGCCGTAAGCGACAGCAGCAGTGCCCCGTGCGGCCCAAGTACACGCACATGGATCTGCTCATGGGCTTCAGAAAAAAAAATGCTTACAGCACCCGGTATTCCCAGGCGGTCTCCCATCCAAGTACTAACCGGGCCCTACCCCGCTTAGCTTCCGAGATCGGACGAGATCGGGCGTGTTCAGGGTGGTATGGCCGTAAGCGACAGCAGCAGTGCCCCGTGCGGCCCAAGTACACGCACATGGATCTGCTCATGGGCTTCAGAAAAAAAAATGCTTACAGCACCCGGTATTCCCAGGCGGTCTCCCATCCAAGTACTAACCGGGCCCTACCCCGCTTAGCTTCCGAGATCGGACGAGATCGGGCGTGTTCAGGGTGGTATGGCCGTAAGCGACAGCAGCAGTGCCCCGTGCGGCCCAAGTACACGCACATGGATCTGCTCATGGGCTTCAGAAAAAAAAAATGCTTACAGCACCCGGTATTCCCAGGCGGTCTCCCATCCAAGTACTAACCGGGCCCTACCCCGCTTAGCTTCCGAGATCGGACGAGATCGGGCGTGTTCAGGGTGGTATGGCCGTAAGCGACAGCAGCAGTGCCCCGTGCGGCCCAAGTACACGCACATGGATCTGCTCATGGGCTTCAGAAAAAAAAATGCTTACAGCACCCGGTATTCCCAGGCGGTCTCCCATCCAAGTACTAACCGGGCCCTACCCCGCTTAGCTTCCGAGATCGGACGAGATCGGGCGTGTTCAGGGTGGTATGGCCGTAAGCGACAGCAGCAGTGCCCCGTGCGGCCCAAGTACACGCACATGGATCTGCTCATGGGCTTCAGAAAAAAAATGCTTACAGCACCCGGTATTCCCAGGCGGTCTCCCATCCAAGTACTAACCGGGCCCTACCCCGCTTAGCTTCCGAGATCGGACGAGATCGGGCGTGTTCAGGGTGGTATGGCCGTAAGCGACAGCAGCAGTGCCCCGTGCGGCCCAAGTACACGCACATGGATCTGCTCATGGGCTTCAGAAAAAAAAATGCTTACAGCACCCGGTATTCCCAGGCGGTCTCCCATCCAAGTACTAACCGGGCCCTACCCCGCTTAGCTTCCGAGATCGGACGAGATCGGGCGTGTTCAGGGTGGTATGGCCGTAAGCGACAGCAGCAGTGCCCCGTGCGGCCCAAGTACACGCACATGGATCTGCTCATGGGCTTCAGAAAAAAAAATGCTTACAGCACCCGGTATTCCCAGGCGGTCTCCCATCCAAGTACTAACCGGGCCCTACCCCGCTTAGCTTCCGAGATCGGACGAGATCGGGCGTGTTCAGGGTGGTATGGCCGTAAGCGACAGCAGCAGTGCCCCGTGCGGCCCAAGTACACGCACATGGATCTGCTCATGGGCTTCAGAAAAAAAAATGCTTACAGCACCCGGTATTCCCAGGCGGTCTCCCATCCAAGTACTAACCGGGCCCTACCCCGCTTAGCTTCCGAGATCGGACGAGATCGGGCGTGTTCAGGGTGGTATGGCCGTAAGCGACAGCAGCAGTGCCCCGTGCGGCCCAAGTACACGCACATGGATCTGCTCATGGGCTTCAGAAAAAAAAAATGCTTACAGCACCCGGTATTCCCAGGCGGTCTCCCATCCAAGTACTAACCGGGCCCTACCCGCTTAGCTTCCGAGATCGGACGAGATCGGGCGTGTTCAGGGTGGTATGGCCGTAAGCGACAGCAGCAGTGCCCCGTGCGGCCCAAGTACACGCACATGGATCTGCTCATGGGCTTCAGAAAAAAAAAAATGCTTACAGCACCCGGTATTCCCAGGCGGTCTCCCATCCAAGTACTAACCGGGCCCTACCCCGCTTAGCTTCCGAGATCGGACGAGATCGGGCGTGTTCAGGGTGGTATGGCCGTAAGCGACAGCAGCAGTGCCCCGTGCGGCCCAAGTACACGCACATGGATCTGCTCATGGGCTTCAGAAAAAAAAATGCTTACAGCACCCGGTATTCCCAGGCGGTCTCCCATCCAAGTACTAACCGGGCCCTACCCCGCTTAGCTTCCGAGATCGGACGAGATCGGGCGTGTTCAGGGTGGTATGGCCGTAAGCGACAGCAGCAGTGCCCCGTGCGGCCCAAGTACACGCACATGGATCTGCTCATGGGCTTCAGAAAAAAAAATGCTTACAGCACCCGGTATTCCCAGGCGGTCTCCCATCCAAGTACTAACCGGGCCCTACCCCGCTTAGCTTCCGAGATCGGACGAGATCGGGCGTGTTCAGGGTGGTATGGCCGTAAGCGACAGCAGCAGTGCCCCGTGCGGCCCAAGTACACGCACATGGATCTGCTCATGGGCTTCAGAAAAAAAAATGCTTACAGCACCCGGTATTCCCAGGCGGTCTCCCATCCAAGTACTAACCGGGCCCTACCCCGCTTAGCTTCCGAGATCGGACGAGATCGGGCGTGTTCAGGGTGGTATGGCCGTAAGCGACAGCAGCAGTGCCCCGTGCGGCCCAAGTACACGCACATGGATCTGCTCATGGGCTTCAGAAAAAAAAAATGCTTACAGCACCCGGTATTCCCAGGCGGTCTCCCATCCAAGTACTAACCGGGCCCTACCCCGCTTAGCTTCCGAGATCGGACGAGATCGGGCGTGTTCAGGGTGGTATGGCCGTAAGCGACAGCAGCAGTGCCCCGTGCGGCCCAAGGCACCCAAGTACACGCACATGGATCTGCTCATGGGCTTCAGAAAAAAAAAATGCTTACAGCACCCGGTATTCCCAGGCGGTCTCCCATCCAAGTACTAACCGGGCCCTACCCCGCTTAGCTTCCGAGATCGGACGAGATCGGGCATGTTCAGGGTGGTATGGCCGTAAGCGACAGCAGCAGTGCCCCGTGCGGCCCAAGTACACGCACATGGATCTGCTCATGGGCTTCAGAAAAAGCACCCGGTATTCCCAGGCGGTCTCCCATCCAAGTACTAACCGGGCCCTACCCCGCTTAGCTTCCGAGATCGGACGAGATCGGGCGTGTTCAGGGTGGTATGGCCGTAAGCGACAGCAGCAGTGCCCCGTGCGGCCCAAGTACACGCACATGGATCTGCTCATGGGCTTCAGAAAAAAAAATGCTTACAGCACCCGGTATTCCCAGGCGGTCTCCCATCCAAGTACTAACCGGGCCCTACCCCGCTTAGCTTCCGAGATCGGACGAGATCGGGCGTGTTCAGGGTGGTATGGCCGTAAGCGACAGCAGCAGTGCCCCGTGCGGCCCAAGTACACGCACATGGATCTGCTCATGGGCTTCAGAAAAAAAAATGCTTACAGCACCCGGTATTCCCAGGCGGTCTCCCATCCAAGTACTAACCGGGCCCTACCCCGCTTAGCTTCCGAGATCGGACGAGATCGGGCGTGTTCAGGGTGGTATGGCCGTAAGCGACAGCAGCAGTGCCCCGTGCGGCCCAAGTACACGCACATGGATCTGCTCATGGGCTTCAGAAAAAAAATGCTTACAGCACCCGGTATTCCCAGGCGGTCTCCCATCCAAGTACTAACCGGGCCCTACCCCGCTTAGCTTCCGAGATCGGACGAGATCGGGCGTGTTCAGGGTGGTATGGCCGTAAGCGACAGCAGCAGTGCCCCGTGCGGCCCAAGTACACGCACATGGATCTGCTCATGGGCTTCAGAAAAAAAAATGCTTACAGCACCCGGTATTCCCAGGCGGTCTCCCATCCAAGTACTAACCGGGCCCTACCCCGCTTAGCTTCCGAGATCGGACGAGATCGGGCGTGTTCAGGGTGGTATGGCCGTAAGCGACAGCAGCAGTGCCCGTGCGGCCCAAGTACACGCACATGGATCTGCTCATGGGCTTCAGAAAAAAAAATGCTTACAGCACCCGGTATTCCCAGGCGGTCTCCCATCCAAGTACTAACCGGGCCCTACCCCGCTTAGCTTCCGAGATCGGACGAGATCGGGCGTGTTCAGGGTGGTATGGCCGTAAGCGACAGCAGCAGTGCCCCGTGCGGCCCAAGTACACGCACATGGATCTGCTCATGGGCTTCAGAAAAAAAAATGCTTACAGCACCGGTATTCCCAGGCGGTCTCCCATCCAAGTACTAACCGGGCCCTACCCCGCTTAGCTTCCGAGATCGGACGAGATCGGGCGTGTTCAGGGTGGTATGGCCGTAAGCGACAGCAGCAGTGCCCCGTGCGGCCCAAGTACACGCACATGGATCTGCTCATGGGCTTCAGAAAAAAAAATGCTTACAGCACCCGGTATTCCCAGGCGGTCTCCCATCCAAGTACTAACCGGGCCCTACCCCGCTTAGCTTCCGAGATCGGACGAGATCGGGCGTGTTCAGGGTGGTATGGCCGTAAGCGACAGCAGCAGTGCCCCGTGCGGCCCAAGTACACGCACATGGATCTGCTCATGGGCTTCAGAAAAAAAAATGCTTACAGCACCCGGTATTCCCAGGCGGTCTCCCATCCAAGTACTAACCGGGCCCTACCCCGCTTAGCTTCCGAGATCGGACGAGATCGGGCGTGTTCAGGGTGGTATGGCCGTAAGCGACAGCAGCAGTGCCCCGTGCGGCCCAAGTACACGCACATGGATCTGCTCATGGGCTTCAGAAAAAAAAAATGCTTACAGCACCCGGTATTCCCAGGCGGTCTCCCATCCAAGTACTAACCGGGCCCTACCCCGCTTAGCTTCCGAGATCGGACGAGATCGGGCGTGTTCAGGGTGGTATGGCCGTAAGCGACAGCAGCAGTGCCCCGTGCGGCCCAAGTACACGCACATGGATCTGCTCATGGGCTTCAGAAAAAAAAACCCGGTACTCCCAGGCGGTCTCCCATCCAAGTACTAACCGGGCCCTACCCCGCTTAGCTTCCGAGATCGGACGAGATCGGGCGTGTTCAGGGTGGTATGGCCGTAAGCGACAGCAGCAGTGCCCCGTGCGGCCCAAGTACACGCACATGGATCTGCTCATGGGCTTCAGAAAAAAAAATGCTTACAGCACCCGGTATTCCCAGGCGGTCTCCCATCCAAGTACTAACCGGGCCCTACCCCGCTTAGCTTCCGAGATCGGACGAGATCGGGCGTGTTCAGGGTGGTATGGCCGTAAGCGACAGCAGCAGTGCCCCGTGCGGCCCAAGTACACGCACATGGATCTGCTCATGGGCTTCAGAAAAAAAAATGCTTACAGCAACCGGTATTCCCAGGCGGTCTCCCATCCAAGTACTAACCGGGCCCTACCCCGCTTAGCTTCCGAGATCGGACGAGATCGGGCGTGTTCAGGGTGGTATGGCCGTAAGCGACAGCAGCAGTGCCCCGTGCGGCCCAAGTACACGCACATGGATCTGCTCATGGGCTTCAGAAAAAAAAATGCTTACAGCACCCGGTATTCCCAGGCGGTCTCCCATCCAAGTACTAACCGGGCCCTACCCCGCTTAGCTTCCGAGATCGGACGAGATCGGGCGTGTTCAGGGTGGTATGGCCGTAAGCGACAGCAGCAGTGCCCCGTGCGGCCCAAGTACACGCACATGGATCTGCTCATGGGCTTCAGAAAAAAAAAATGCTTACAGCACCCGGTATTCCCAGGCGGTCTCCCATCCAAGTACTAACCGGGCCCTAACCCGCTTAGCTTCCGAGATCGGACGAGATCGGGCGTGTTCAGGGTGGTATGGCCGTAAGCGACAGCAGCAGTGCCCCGTGCGGCCCAAGTACACGCACATGGATCTGCTCATGGGCTTCAGAAAAAAAATGCTTACAGCACCCGGTATTCCCAGGCGGTCTCCCATCCAAGTACTAACCGGGCCCTACCCCGCTTAGCTTCCGAGATCGGACGAGATCGGGCGTGTTCAGGGTGGTATGGCCGTAAGCGACAGCAGCAGTGCCCCGTGCGGCCCAAGTACACGCACATGGATCTGCTCATGGGCTTCAGAAAAAAAAATGCTTACAGCACCCGGTATTCCCAGGCGGTCTCCCATCCAAGTACTAACCGGGCCCTACCCCGCTTAGCTTCCGAGATCGGACGAGATCGGGCGTGTTCAGGGTGGTATGGCCGTAAGCGACAGCAGCAGTGCCCCGTGCGGCCCAAGTACACGCACATGGATCTGCTCATGGGCTTCAGAAAAAAAAATGCTTACAGCACCCGGTATTCCCAGGCGGTCTCCCATCCAAGTACTAACCGGGCCCTACCCCGCTTAGCTTCCGAGATCGGACGAGATCGGGCGTGTTCAGGGTGGTATGGCCGTAAGCGACAGCAGCAGTGCCCCGTGCGGCCCAAGTACACGCACATGGATCTGCTCATGGGCTTCAGAAAAAAAAATGCTTACAGCACCCGGTATTCCCAGGCGGTCTCCCATCCAAGTACTAACCGGGCCCTACCCCGCTTAGCTTCCGAGATCGGACGAGATCGGGCGTGTTCAGGGTGGTATGGCCGTAAGCGACAGCAGCAGTGCCCCGTGCGGCCCAAGTACACGCACATGGATCTGCTCATGGGCTTCAGAAAAAAAAATGCTTACAGCACCGGTATTCCCAGGCGGTCTCCCATCCAAGTACTAACCGGGCCCTACCCCGCTTAGCTTCCGAGATCGGACGAGATCGGGCGTGTTCAGGGTGGTATGGCCGTAAGCGACAGCAGCAGTGCCCCGTGCGGCCCAAGTACACGCACATGGATCTGCTCATGGGCTTCAGAAAAAAAAAATGCTTACAGCACCCGGTATTCCCAGGCGGTCTCCCATCCAAGTACTAACCGGGCCCTACCCCGCTTAGCTTCCGAGATCGGACGAGATCGGGCGTGTTCAGGGTGGTATGGCCGTAAGCGACAGCAGCAGTGCCCCGTGCGGCCCAAGTACACGCACATGGATCTGCTCATGGGCTTCAGAAAAAAAAATGCTTACAGCACCCGGTATTCCCAGGCGGTCTCCCATCCAAGTACTAACCGGGCCCTACCCCGCTTAGCTTCCGAGATCGGACGAGATCGGGCGTGTTCAGGGTGGTATGGCCGTAAGCGACAGCAGCAGTGCCCCGTGCGGCCCAAGTACACGCACATGGATCTGCTCATGGGCTTCAGAAAAAAAAATGCTTACAGCACCCGGTATTCCCAGGCGGTCTCCCATCCAAGTACTAACCGGGCCCTACCCCGCTTAGCTTCCGAGATCGGACGAGATCGGGCGTGTTCAGGGTGGTATGGCCGTAAGCGACAGCAGCAGTGCCCCGTGCGGCCCAAGTACACGCACATGGATCTGCTCATGGGCTTCAGAAAAAAAAAATGCTTACAGCACCCGGTATTCCCAGGCGGTCTCCCATCCAAGTACTAACCGGGCCCTACCCCGCTTAGCTTCCGAGATCGGACGAGATCGGGCGTGTTCAGGGTGGTATGGCCGTAAGCGACAGCAGCAGTGCCCCGTGCGGCCCAAGTACACGCACATGGATCTGCTCATGGGCTTCAGAAAAAAAAATGCTTACAGCACCCGGTATTCCCAGGCGGTCTCCCATCCAAGTACTAACCGGGCCCTACCCCGCTTAGCTTCCGAGATCGGACGAGATCGGGCGTGTTCAGGGTGGTATGGCCGTAAGCGACAGCAGCAGTGCCCCGTGCGGCCCAAGTACACGCACATGGATCTGCTCATGGGCTTCAGAAAAAAAAAATGCTTACAGCACCCGGTATTCCCAGGCGGTCTCCCATCCAAGTACTAACGGGCCCTACCCCGCTTAGCTTCCGAGATCGGACGAGATCGGGCGTGTTCAGGGTGGTATGGCCGTAAGCGACAGCAGCAGTGCCCCGTGCGGCCCAAGTACACGCACATGGATCTGCTCATGGGCTTCAGAAAAAAAAATGCTTACAGCACCCGGTATTCCCAGGCGGTCTCCCATCCAAGTACTAACCGGGCCCTACCCCGCTTAGCTTCCGAGATCGGACGAGATCGGGCGTGTTCAGGGTGGTATGGCCGTAAGCGACAGCAGCAGTGCCCCGTGCGGCCCAAGTACACGCACATGGATCTGCTCATGGGCTTCAGAAAAAAAAAATGCTTACAGCACCCGGTATTCCCAGGCGGTCTCCCATCCAAGTACTAACCGGGCCCTACCCCGCTTAGCTTCCGAGATCGGACGAGATCGGGCGTGTTCAGGGTGGTATGGCCGTAAGCGACAGCAGCAGTGCCCCGTGCGGCCCAAGTACACGCACATGGATCTGCTCATGGGCTTCAGAAAAAAAAATGCTTACAGCACCGGTATTCCCAGGCGGTCTCCCATCCAAGTACTAACCGGGCCCTACCCCGCTTAGCTTCCGAGATCGGACGAGATCGGGCGTGTTCAGGGTGGTATGGCCGTAAGCGACAGCAGCAGTGCCCCGTGCGGCCCAAGTACACGCACATGGATCTGCTCATGGGCTTCAGAAAAAAAAAATGCTTACAGCACCGGTATTCCCAGGCGGTCTCCCATCCAAGTACTAACCGGGCCCTACCCCGCTTAGCTTCCGAGATCGGACGAGATCGGGCGTGTTCAGGGTGGTATGGCCGTAAGCGACAGCAGCAGTGCCCCGTGCGGCCCAAGTACACGCACATGGATCTGCTCATGGGCTTCAGAAAAAAAAAATGCTTACAGCACCCGGTATTCCCAGGCGGTCTCCCATCAAGTACTAACCGGGCCCTACCCCGCTTAGCTTCCGAGATCGGACGAGATCGGGCGTGTTCAGGGTGGTATGGCCGTAAGCGACAGCAGCAGTGCCCCGTGCGGCCCAAGTACACGCACATGGATCTGCTCATGGGCTTCAGAAAAAAAAAATGCTTACAGCACCCGGTATTCCCAGGCGGTCTCCCATCCAAGTACTAACCGGGCCCTACCCCGCTTAGCTTCCGAGATCGGACGAGATCGGGCGTGTTCAGGGTGGTATGGCCGTAAGCGACAGCAGCAGTGCCCCGTGCGGCCCAAGTACACGCACATGGATCTGCTCATGGGCTTCAGAAAAAAAAATGCTTACAGCACCCGGTATTCCCAGGCGGTCTCCCATCCAAGTACTAACCGGGCCCTACCCCGCTTAGCTTCCGAGATCGGACGAGATCGGGCGTGTTCAGGGTGGTATGGCCGTAAGCGACAGCAGCAGTGCCCCGTGCGGCCCAAGTACACGCACATGGATCTGCTCATGGGCTTCAGAAAAAAAAAATGCTTACAGCACCCGGTATTCCCAGGCGGTCTCCCATCCAAGTACTAACCGGGCCCTACCCCGCTTAGCTTCCGAGATCGGACGAGATCGGGCGTGTTCAGGGTGGTATGGCCGTAAGCGACAGCAGCAGTGCCCCGTGCGGCCCAAGTACACGCACATGGATCTGCTCATGGGCTTCAGAAAAAAAAATGCTTACAGCACCCGGTATTCCCAGGCGGTCTCCCATCCAAGTACTAACCGGGCCCTACCCCGCTTAGCTTCCGAGATCGGACGAGATCGGGCGTGTTCAGGGTGGTATGGCCGTAAGCGACAGCAGCAGTGCCCCGTGCGGCCCAAGTACACGCACATGGATCTGCTCATGGGCTTCAGAAAAAAAAATGCTTACAGCACCCGGTATTCCCAGGCGGTCTCCCATCCAAGTACTAACCGGGCCCTACCCCGCTTAGCTTCCGAGATCGGACGAGATCGGGCGTGTTCAGGGTGGTATGGCCGTAAGCGACAGCAGCAGTGCCCCGTGCGGCCCAAGTACACGCACATGGATCTGCTCATGGGCTTCAAAAAAAAAATGCTTACAGCACCCGGTATTCCAGGCGGTTCCCATCCCAAGTACTAACGGGCCCTACCCGCTTAGCTTCCGAGATCGGACGAGATCGGGCGTGTTCAGGGTGGTATGGCCGTAAGCGACAGCAGCAGTGCCCGTGCGGCCCAAGTACACGCACATGGATCTGCTCATGGGCTTCAGAAAAAAAAATGCTTACAGCACCGGTATTCCCAGGCGGTCTCCCATCCAAGTACTAACCGGGCCCTACCCCGCTTAGCTTCGAGATCGGACGAGATCGGGCGTGTTCAGGGTGGTATGGCCGTAAGCGACAGCAGCAGTGCCCGTGCGGCCCAAGTACACGCACATGGATCTGCTCATGGGCTTCAGAAAAAAAAAATGCTTACAGCACCCGGTATTCCCAGGCGGTCTCCCATCCAAGTACTAACCGGGCCCTACCGCTTAGCTTCCGAGATCGGACGAGATCGGGCGTGTTCAGGGTGGTATGGCCGTAAGCGACAGCAGCAGTGCCCGTGCGGCCCAAGTACACGCACATGGATCTGCTCATGGGCTTCAGAAAAAAAAAAGCTTACAGCACCCGGTATTCCCAGGCGGTCTCCCATCCAAGTACTAAGGGCCCTACCCGCTTAGCTCGGACGAGATCGGGCGTGTTCAGGGTGGTATGGCCGTAAGCGACAGCAGCAGTGCCCGTGCGGCCCAAGTACACGCACATGGATCTGCTCATGGGCTTCAGAAAAAAAAATGCTTACAGCACCGGTATTCCAGGCGGTCTCCCATCCAAGTACTAACCGGGCCCTACCCCGCTTAGCTTCCGAGATCGGACGAGATCGGGCGTGTTCAGGGTGGTATGGCCGTAAGCGACAGCAGCAGTGCCCCGTGCCCCAAGTACACGCACATGGATTGCTCATGGGCTTCAGAAAAAAAAAAATGCTTACAGCACCCGGTATTCCCAGGCGGTCTCCCATCCAAGTACTAACGGGCCTACCCCGCTTAGCTTCCGAGATCGGACGA
>CM076980.1:49526255-49536395 GCA_039105355.1 Benthosema pterotum | reverse complement strand
TAGTACTTGGATGGGAGACCGCCTGGGAGTACCGGTGCTGTATGCATTTTTTTTTTTCTGAAGCCCATGAGCAGATCCATGTGCGTGTTTTTAGGGCCGCACGGGGCACCGCTGCTGACGCTACGGCCATACCACCCTGAACACGCCCGATCTCGTCCGATCTCGGAGCTAAGCGGGTAGGGCCCGGTTAGTACTTGGATGGGAGACCGCCGCCTGGGAATACCGTGTGCTGTAAGCATTTTTTTTTCTGAAGCCCATGAGCAGATCCATGTGCGTGTACTTGGGCCGCACGGGGCACTGCTGCTGTCGCTAACGGCATACCACCCTGAACACGCCCGATTCGTACGATCTCGGAAGCTTAGCGGGTAGGCCCGTTAGTACTTGGATGGGAGACCGCCTGGGATTACCGGGTGCTTAAGCTTTTTTTTTCTGAAGCCCAGAGCAGATCCATGTGCGTGTACTTGGGACGCACGGGGCACTGCTGCTCCTCGCTTACGGCCATACCACCCTGAACACGCCCGATCTCGTCCGATCTCGGAAGCTAGCGGGTTAGGGCCCGGTTGTTCTTGTGATGGGAGACCGCCTGGGAGTACCGGGTTTTTTTTTTTCTGAGCCCATGAGCAGATCCATGTGCGTGTACTTGGGCCGCAGGGGCACTGCTTGCTGTCGCTTACGGCCATACCACCCTGAACACGCCTGTTCTCGTCTGATCTCGGAAGCTAAGCGGGGTAGGGCCCCGTTAGTACTTGGATGGGAGACCGCCTGGGAATACCGATGCTGTAAGCATTTTTTTTTCTGAAAGCCCATGAGCAGATCCATGTGCGTGTACTTGGGCCGCACGGGCACTGCTCTGTCGCTTACGGCCATACCACTCTGAACACGCCCGATCTCGTCCGATCTCGGAGCTAAGGGGGTAGGGACCGGTGGGGGACCGCCTGGGAATACTGGGTGCTGAAGCATTTTTTTTTTCTGAAGCCCTGAGCTGATCCTTGTGCGTGTACTTGGGCCGCACGGGACACCGCTGCTGTCGCTTACGGCCATACCACCTGAACACGCCCGATCTCGTCCGATCTCGGAAGCTAAGCGGGGTAGGGCCCGGTTAGTACTTGGATGGGAGACCGCCTGGGAGTACCGGGTGCTGTAAGCATTTTTTTTCTGAAGCCCATGAGCAGATCCATGTGCGTGTACTTGGCCGCACGGGGCACTGCTGCTGTCGCTTACGGCCTTACCACCCTGAACACGCCCGATCTCGTCCGATCTCGGAAGCTAAGCGGGTAGGGCCCGGTTAGTACTTGGATGGGAGACCGCCTGGAATACCGGGTGCTGTAAGCATTTTTTTTTCTGAAACCATGAGCAGATCCATGTGCGTGTACTTGGGCCGCACGGGGCACTGCTGCTGTCGCTTACGGCCATACCACCCTGAACACGCCCGATCTCGTCCGATCTCGGAAGCTAAGCGGGGTAGGGCCCGGTTAGTACTTGGATGGGAGACCGCCTGGGAGTACCGGGTTTTTTTTTTCTGAAGCCCATGAGCAGATCCATGTGCGTGTACTTGGGCCGCACGGGGCACTGCTGCTGTCGCTTACGGCCATACCACCCTGAACACGCCTGATCTCGTCTGATCTCGGAAGCTAAGCGGGGTAGGGCCCCGTTAGTACTTGGATGGGAGACCGCCTGGGAATACCGGATGCTGTAAGCATTTTTTTTCTGAAGCCCATGAGCAGATCCATGTGCGTGTACTTGGGCCGCACGGGGCACTGCTCCTGTCGCTTACGGCCATACCACTCTGAACACGCCCGATCTCGTCCGATCTCGGAAGCTAAGCGGGGTAGGGCCCGGTGGGAGACCGCCTGGGAATACTGGGTGCTGTAAGCATTTTTTTTTTCTGAAGCCCATGAGCTGATCCTTGTGCGTGTACTTGGGCCGCACGGGACACCGCTGCTGTCGCTTACGGCCATACCACCCTGAACACGCCCGATCTCGTCCGATCTCGGAAGCTAAGCGGGGTAGGGCCGGTTAGTACTTGGATGGGAGACCGCCTGGGAGTACCGGGTGCTGTAAGCATTTTTTTCTGAAGCCCATGAGCAGATCCATGTGCGTGTACTTGGGCCGCACGGGGGCACTGCTGCTGTCGCTTACGGCCATACCACCCTGAACACGCCCGATCTCGGTCCGATCTTCGGAAGCTAAGCGGGGGTAGGGCCCGGTTAGTACTTGGATGGGAGACCGCCTGGAATACCGGGTGCTGTAAGCATTTTTTTTTCTGAAACCCATGAGCAGATCCATGTGCGTGTACTTGGGCCGCACGGGGCACTGCTGCTGTCGCTTACGGCCATACCACCCTGAACACGCCGATCTCGTCCGATCTCGTAAGCTCAGCGGGCTAGGGCCCGGTTAGTACTTGGCTGGGGGACCCCTGGGAATACCGGGTGCTGTTAGCATTTTTTTCTGAAGCCCATGAGCAGATCCATGTGCGTGTTTTAGGCCGCACAGGCACCGCTGCTGTCGCTTACGCCCATACCACCCTGAACACGCCCGATCTCGTCCGATCTCGGAAGCTAAGCGGGGTAGGGCCCGGTTAGTACTTGGATGGGAGACCGCCTGGGAATACCGGGTGCTGTAAGCATTTTTTTTTCTGAAGCCCATGAGCAGATCCATGTGCGTGTACTTGGGCCGCACGGGGCACTGCTGCTGTCGCTAACGGCCATACCACCCTGAACACGCCCGATCTCGTCCGATCTCGGAAGCTAAGCGGGGTAGGGCCCGGTTAGTACTTGGATGGGAGACCGCCTGGGAATACCGGGTGCTGTAAGCATTTTTTTTTCTGAAGCCCATGAGCAGATCCATGTGCGTGTACTTGGGATGCACGGGGCACTGCTGCTGTCGCTTACGGCCATACCACCCTGAACACGCCCGATCTCGTCCGATCTCGGAAGCTAAGCGGGGTAGGGCCCGGTTAGTACTTGGATGGGAGACCGCCTGGGAATACCGGTGCTGTAAGCATTTTTTTTTTCTGAAACCCATGAGCAGATCCATGTGCGTGTACTGGGCGCACGGGGCACTGCTGCTGTCGCTTACGGCCATACCACCCTGAACACGCCCGATCTCGTCCGATATCGTAAGCTCAGCGGGCTAGGGCCCGGTTAGTACTTGGCTGGGGGACCACCTGGGAATACCGGGTGCTGTAAGCATTTTTTTTTCTGAAGCCCATGAGCAAATCCATGTGCGTGTTTTTAGGCCGCACGGGGCACCGCTGCTGTCGCTTACGGCCATACCACCCTGAACACGCCCGATCTCGTCCGATCTCGGAAGCTAAGTGGGGTAGGGCCCGGTTAGTACTTGGATGGGAGACCGCCTGGGAATACCGGGTGCTGTAAGCATTTTTTTTTCCTGAAACCCATGAGCAGATCCATGTGCGTGTACTTGGGCCGCACGGGGCACTGCTGCTGTCGCTTACGGCCATACCACCCTGAACACGCCCGATCTCGTCCGATCTCGTAAGCTCAGCGGGTAGGGCCCGGTTAGTACTTGGCTGGGGGACCACCTGGGAAATACCGGGTGCTGTTAGCATTTTTTTCTGAAGCCCATGAGCAGATCCATGTGCGTGTTTTTAGGCCGCACGGGGCACCGCTGCTGTCGCTTACGGCCATACCACCCTGAACACGCCCGATCTCGTCCGATCTCGGAAGCTAAGCGGGGTAGGGCCCGGTTAGTACTTGGATGGGAGACCGCCTGGGAATACCGGGTGCTGTAAGCATTTTTTTTTCTGAAGCCCATGAGCAGATCCATGTGCGTGTACTTGGGCCGCACGGGGCACTGCTGCTGTCGCTAAAGGCCATACCACCCTGAACACGCCCGATCTCGTCCGATCTCGGAAGCTAAGCGGGGTAGGGCCCGGTTAGTACTTGGATGGGAGACCGCCTGGGAATACCGGGTGCTGTAAGCATTTTTTTTTCTGAAGCCCATGAGCAGATCCATGTGCGTGTACTTGGGACGCACGGGGCACTGCTGCTGTCGCTTACGGCCATACCACCCTGAACACGCCCGATCTCGTCCGATCTCGGAAGCTAAGCGGGGTAGGGCCCGGTTAGTACTTGGATGGGAGACCGCCTGGGAGTACCGGGTGCTGTAAGCATTTTTTTTTTCTGAAGCCCATGAGCAGATCCATGTGCGTGTACTTGGGCCGCACGGGGCACTGCTGCTGTCGCTTACGGCCATACCACCCTGAACACGCCCGATCTCGTCCGATCTTGGAAGCTAAGCGGGGTAGGGCCCGGTTAGTACTTGGCTGGGGGACCACCTGGGAATACCGGGTGCTGTAAGCATTTTTTTTTCTGAAACCCATGAGCAGATCCATGTGCGTGTACTTGGGACGCACGGGGCACTGCTGCTGTCGCTTACGGCCATACCACCCTGAACACGCCCGATCTCGTCCGATCTCGTAAGCTCAGCGGGCTAGGGCCCGGTTAGTACTTGGCTGGGGGACCACCTGGGAATACCGGGTGCTGTTAGCATTTTTTTCTGAAGCCCATGAGCAGATCCATGTGCGTGTTTTTAGGCCACACGGGGCACCGCTGCTGTCGCTTACGGCCATACCACCCTGAACACGCCCGATCTCGTCCGATCTCGGAAGCTAAGCGGGGTAGGGCCCGGTTAGTACTTGGATGGGAGACCGCCTGGGAATACCGGGTGCTGTAAGCATTTTTTTTTCTGAAGCCCATGAGCAGATCCATGTGCGTGTACTTGGGCCGCACGGGGCACTGCTGCTGTCGCTAACGGCCATACCACCCTGAACACGCCCGATCTCGTCCGATCTCGGAAGCTAAGCGGGGTAGGGCCCGGTTAGTACTTGGATGGGAGACCGCCTGGGAATACCGGGTGCTGTAAGCATTTTTTTTCTGAAGCCCATGAGCAGATCCATGTGCGTGTACTTGGGACGCACGGGGCACTGCTGCTGTCGCTTACGGCCATACCACCCTGAACACGCCCGATCTCGTCCGATCTCGGAAGCTAAGCGGGGTAGGGCCCGGTTAGTACTTGGATGGGAGACCGCCTGGGAATACCGGGTGCTGTAAGCATTTTTTTTTCTGAAGCCCATGAGCAGATCCATGTGCGTGTACTTGGGCCGCACGGGGCACTGCTGCTGTCGCTTACGGCCATACCACCCTGAACACGCCCGATCTCGTCCGATCTCGGAAGCTAAGCGGGTAGGGCCCGGTTAGTACTTGGATGGGAGACCGCCTGGGAGTACCGGGTGCTGTAAGCATTTTTTTTTCTGAAGCCCATGAGCAGATCCATGTGCGTGTACTTGGGCCGCACGGGGCACTGCTTCTGTCGCTTACGGCCATACCACCCTGAACACGCCCGATCTCGTCCGATCTCGGAAGCTAAGCGGGGTAGGGCCCGGTTAGTACTTGGATGGGAGACCGCCTGGGAATACTGGGTGCTGTAAGCATTTTTTTTTTTCTGAAGCCCATGAGCTGATCCTTGTGCGTGTACTTGGGCCGCACGGGACACCGCTGCTGTCGCTTACGGCCATACCACCCTGAACACGCCCGATCTCGTCCGATCTCGGAAGCTAAGCGGGGTAGGGCCCGGTTAGTACTTGGATGGGAGACCGCCTGGGAGTACCGGGTGCTGTAAGCATTTTTTTTTCTGAAGCCCATGAGCAGATCCATGTGCGTGTACTTGGGCCGCACGAGGCACTGCTGCTGTCGCTTACGGCCATACCACCCTGAACACGCCCGATCTCGTCCGATCTCGGAAGCTAAGCGGGGTAGGGCCCGGTTAGTACTTGGATGGGAGACCGCCTGGGAATACCGGGTGCTGTAAGCATTTTTTTTTCTGAAGCCCATGAGCAGATCCATGTGCGTGTACTTGGGCCGCACGGGGCACTGCTGCTGTCGCTTACGGCCATACCACCCTGAACACGCCCGATCTCGTCCGATCTCGGAAGCTAAGCGGGGTAGGGCCCGGTTAGTACTTGGATGGGAGACCGCCTGGGAGTACCGGGTGCTGTAAGCATTTTTTTTTCTGAAGCCCATGAGCAGATCCATGTGCGTGTACTTGGGCCGCACGGGGCACTGCTGCTGTCGCTTACGGCCATACCACCCTGAACACGCCCGATCTCGTCCGATCTCGTAAGCTCAGCGGGCTAGGGCACGGTTAGTACTTGGCTGGGGGACCACCTGGGAATACCGGGTGCTGTTAGCATTTTTTTCTGAAGCCCATGAGCAGATCCATGTGCGTGTTTTTAGGCCGCACGGGGCACCGCTGCTGTCGCTTACGGCCATACCACCCTGAACACGCCCGATCTCGTCCGATCTCGGAAGCTAAGCGGGGTAGGGCCCGGTTAGTACTTGGATGGGAGACCGCCTGGGAATACCGGGTGCTGTAAGCATTTTTTTTTCTGAAGCCCATGAGCAGATCCATGTGCGTGTACTTGGGCCGCACGGGGCACTGCTGCTGTCGCTAACGGCCATACCACCCTGAACACGCCCGATCTCGTCCGATCTCGGAAGCTAAGCAGGGTAGGGCCCGGTTAGTACTTGGATGGGAGACCGCCTGGGAATACCGGGTGCTGTAAGCATTTTTTTTCTGAAGCCCATGAGCAGATCCATGTGCGTGTACTTGGGCCGCACGGGGCACTGCTGCTGTCGCTTACGGCCATACCACCCTGAACACGCCCGATCTCGTCCGATCTCGGAAGCTAAGCGGGGTAGGGCCCGGTTAGTACTTGGATGGGAGACCGCCTGGGAGTACCGGGTGCTGTAAGCATTTTTTTTTCTGAAGCCCATGAGCAGATCCATGTGCGTGTACTTGGGCCGCACGGGGCACTGCTGCTGTCGCTTACGGCCATACCACCCTGAACACGCCCGATCTCGTCTGATCTCGGAAGCTAAGCGGGGTAGGGCCCGGTTAGTACTTGGATGGGAGACCGCCTGGGAATACCGGGTGCTGTAAGCATTTTTTTTTTTCTGAAACCCATGAGCAGATCCATGTTCGTGTACTTGGGCCGCACGGGGCACTGCTGCTGTCGCTTACGGCCATACCACCCTGAACACGCCCGATCTCGTCCGATCTCGTAAGCTCAGCGGGCTAGGGCCCGGTTAGTACTTGGCTGGGGGACCACCTGGGAATACCGGGTGCTGTTAGCATTTTTTTCTGAAGCCCATGAGCAGATCCATGTGCGTGTTTTTAGGCCGCACGGGGCACCGCTGCTGTCGCTTACGGCCATGCCACCCTGAACATGCCCGATCTCGTCCGATCTCGGAAGCTAAGCGGGGTAGGGCCCGGTTAGTACTTGGATGGGAGACCGCCTGGGAATACCGTGTGCTGTAAGCATTTTTTTTTCTGAAGCCCATGAGCAGATCCATGTGCGTGTACTTGGGCCGCACGGGGCACTGCTGCTGTCGCTAACGGCCATACCACCCTGAACACGCCCGATCTCGTCCGATCTCGGAAGCTAAGCGGGGTAGGGCCCGGTTAGTACTTGGATGGGAGACCGCCTGGGAATACCGGGTGCTGTAAGCATTTTTTTTCTGAAGCCCATGAGCAGATCCATGTGCGTGTACTTGGGACGCACGGGGCACTGCTGCTGTCGCTAACGGCCATACCACCCTGAACACGCCCGATCTCGTCCGATCTCGGAAGCTAAGCGGGGTAGGGCCCGGTTAGTACTTGGATGGGAGACCGCCTGGGAGTACCGGGTGCTGTAAGCATTTTTTTTCTGAAGCCCATGAGCAGATCCATGTGCGTGTACTTGGGACGCACGGGGCACTGCTGCTGTCGCTTACGGCCATACCACCCTGAACACGCCCGATCTCGTCCGATCTCGGAAGCTAAGCGGGGTAGGGCCCGGTTAGTACTTGGATGGGAGACCGCCTGGGAATACCGGGTGCTGTAAGCATTTTTTTTTCTGAAGCCCATGAGCAGATCCATGTGCGTGTACTTGGGCCGCACGGGGCACTGCTGCTGTCGCTTACGGCCATACCACCCTGAACACGCCCGATCTCGTCCGATCTCGGAAGCTAAGCGGGGTAGGGCCCGGTTAGTACTTGGATGGGAGACCGCCTGGGAGTACCGGGTGCTGTAAGCATTTTTTTTTCTGAAGCCCATGAGCAGATCCATGTGCGTGTACTTGGGCCGCACGGGGCACTGCTGCTGTCGCTTACGGCCATACCACCCTGAACACGCCCGATCTCGTCCGATCTCGGAAGCTAAGCGGGGTAGGGCCCGGTTAGTACTTGGATGGGGACCGCCTGGGAATACCGGGTGCTGTAAGCATTTTTTTTTCTGAAGCCCATGAGCAGATCCATGTGCGTGTACTTGGGCCGCACGGGGCACTGCTGCTGTCGCTTACGGCCATACCACCCTGAACACGCCCGATCTCGTCCGATCTCGGAAGCTAAGCGGGGTAGGGCCCGGTTAGTACTTGGATGGGAGACCGCCTGGGAATACCGGGTGCTGTAAGCATTTTTTTTTCTGAAGCCCATGAGCAGATCCATGTGCGTGTACTTGGGCCGCACGGGGCACTGCTGCTGTCGCTTACGGCCATACCACCCTGAACACGCCCGATCTCGTCCGATCTCGGAAGCTAAGCGGGGTAGGGCCCGGTTAGTACTTGGATGGGAGACCGCCTGGGAGTACCGGGTGCTGTAAGCATTTTTTTTTCTGAAGCCCATGAGCAGATCCATGTGCGTGTACTTGGGCCGCACGGGGCACTGCTGCTGTCGCTTACGGTCATACCACCCTGAACACGCCCGATCTCGTCCGATCTCGGAAGCTAAGCGGGGTAGGGCCCGGTTAGTACTTGGATGGGAGACCGCCTGGGAATACCGGGTGCTGTAAGCATTTTTTTTTCTGAAGCCCATGAGCAGATCCATGTGCGTGTACTTGGGCCGCACGGGGCACTGCTGCTGTCGCTTACGGCCATACCACCCTGAACACGCCGATCTCGTCCGATCTCGGAAGCTAAGCGGGGTAGGGCCCGGTTAGTACTTGGATGGGAGACCGCCTGGGAGTACCGGGTGCTGTAAGCATTTTTTTTTTCTGAAGCCCATGAGCAGATCCATGTGCGTGTACTTGGGCCGCACGGGGCACTGCTGCTGTCGCTTACGGCCATACCGCCCTGAACACGCCCGATCTCGTCCGATCTCGGAAGCTAAGCGGGGTAGGGCCCCGTTAGTACTTGGATGGGAGACCGCCTGGGAATACCGGATGCTGTAAGCATTTTTTTTTCTGAAGCCCATGAGCAGATCCATGTGCGTGTACTTGGGCCGCACGGGGCACTGCTGCTGTCGCTTACGGCCATACCACTCTGAACACGCCCGATCTCGTCCGATCTCGGAAGCTAAGCGGGGTAGGGCCCGGTTAGTACTTGGATGGGAGACCGCCTGGGAGTACCGGGTGCTGTAAGCATTTTTTTTTCTGAAGCCCATGAGCAGATCCATGTGCGTGTACTTGGGCCGCACGGGGCACTGCTGCTGTCGCTTACGGCCATACCACCCTGAACACGCCCGATCTCGTCCGATCTCGGAAGCTAAGCGGGGTAGGGCCCGGTTAGTACTTGGATGGGAGATTGCCTGGGAATACCGGGTGCTGTAAGCATTTTTTTTTTCTGAAACCCATGAGCAGATCCATGTGCGTGTACTTGGGCCGCACGGGGCACTGCTGCTGTCGCTTACGGCCATACCACCCTGAACACGCCCGATCTCGTCCGATCTCGTAAGCTCAGCGGGCTAGGGCCCGGTTAGTACTTGGCTGGGGGACCACCTGGGAATACCGGGTGCTGTTAGCATTTTTTTCTGAAGCCCATGAGCAGATCCATGTGCGTGTTTTTAGGCCGCACGGGGCACCGCTGCTGTCGCTTACGGCCATACCACCCTGAACACGCCCGATCTCGTCCGATCTCGGAAGCTAAGCGGGGTAGGGCCCGGTTAGTACTTGGATGGGAGACCGCCTGGGAATACCGGGTGCTGTAAGCATTTTTTTTTCTGAAGCCCATGAGCAGATCCATGTGCGTGTACTTGGGCCGCACGGGGCACTGCTGCTGTCGCTAACGGCCATACCACCCTGAACACGCCCGATCTCGTCCGATCTCGGAAGCTAAGCGGGGTAGGGCCCGGTTAGTACTTGGAT
>CM076980.1:49486255-49523755 GCA_039105355.1 Benthosema pterotum | reverse complement strand
GGTGCTGTAAGCATTTTTTTTTCTGAAGCCCATGAGCAGATCCATGTGCGTTTACTTGGGCCGCACGGGGCACTGCTGCTGTCGCTTACGGCCATACCACCCTGAACACGCCCGATCTCGTCCGATCTCGAAAGCTAAGCGGGGTAGGGCCCGGTTAGTACTTGGATGGGAGACCGCCTGGGAATACCGGGTGCTGTAAGCATTTTTTTTTCTGAAGCCCATGAGCAGATCCATGTGCGTGTCCTTGGGCCGCACGGGGCACCGCTGCTGTTGCTTACGGCCATACTACCCTGAACACGCCCGATCTCGGAAGCTAAGCAGGGTAGGGCCCGGTTAGTACTTCGATGGGAGACTTCCTGGCAATAACGGGTGCTGTAAGCATTTTTTTCCTGAAGCCCATGAGCAGATCCATGTGCGTGTACTTGGGCCGCACGGCGCACCGCTGCTGTTGCTTACGGCCATACTACCCTGAACACGCCCGATCTCATCCGATCTCGGAAGCTAAGTGTAACACCTGTGTCGTATGGTAGGATAGACAGTTACCAAATTACAGTTAGGTGGTTAGATGGTGTTGGACTAGTTAGGTTCGTCTACTGGAGCCAGAGGGGTAAGTAATGAGATTAAAGGCAAGTCGTTGAGCTCAAATACTTTTTTTTATATAATTTGAAATAGAAGTAGGAAAATAGTAAAAATAAAAAAACACAATGCGCACAAACAGACAGTTGACAATAATCAACAATAAATGAAATGGTACCTTCTTACGGTTTAAACCTTTAGGCCTTTAGATCTGAGGTTATGAAACCTGTAGCTTTTTAGTTAGTTGGGTGCACCCTGTTACTGACTGAATACCGTATGCAACCGTAGTCACAGTATTTAAACCAGTACAGTTAGTTTCAAATTCCAGAATTTCACAGTTACTCTTTTTCAGATTTGAATCAAAAATAAAACACTTGTACAATAAACCGGACAAATAAACAAAACCTTCACAATAAAACTGTTCACACCACCTGGTGGCTATAGAAATAGTCCAAGAGACACAACGTGTCTACACCTTAGTGTATGCGTACTAGTGTTACGGCCTGCACCGCTCCTTGCAGGGCAGAGGTGTGAGAGTTAAGTCTTTATTGTCCAGCTCTGCACTGTATTTCACAGGGCAGAGGTGTAGGTGTGTATAAGCGTATGACAATGTCCCTTTCTAATTGTGTGTGTTCCTATGTCTGTGTGTATCACCGCCCAATACTGCGTGACAGTTTCCTACCACACCAAGGTGAAACACTACGGCTCTGGGTCTCTCCAAAGAGATGTCACTCTGGGTTCTTCCGTTCAGGGGTAGCTCGCCATCTTGGGCCGGCCAGAGCCGGGCTGAATCGAACCAAACCAAAAACCTGACCTGCATAAAGCAAGGCCAGAGGCATCTCTGTGTTAATGCCTAAAATAATACCTTTTTCTAAACATAATACTGTATACGGTTCACTTGAAATACTTATTTGAAATAAATATTTTCAACCTTTAAATACAGAATAATTTCAATTACAATTCGATAATAGTACTCCAAATAAAACAAAATAAAATAATACTCTTCTCACCGATGGTGGGTGGAGTCTCTAACTCAAATAGCAGCAACAGCAGGGTCCAGCAAGTGTGAGTGAAACACTATAAATAAAATAACACTGTTTGAGTACATATTCTTTTTTTTAACAAAAAGAAATAATCATGCACTGTAGTGCAAAAACGTTTTTAGTTGAACTCAAATAGCAGCAACAGCAGGGTCCAGCAAGTGTGAGTGAAACACTTAACAAATGGCACACATACCGTCTTCAGTGTCTCCAAACCGATGCTAGCAGGGCCGGGTAGAAAACGCAACCGATTGCTCGCTGCAGGTTCTGCACAACTATCTCGGACGAGTTAACAACTACTCGCACACAAAACAACGTCTGTTTCCCCGCGGTTGACTTTTCGTTTTGCTTTGTTTTGTTTTTGTTAATTAGCTCGCCTTCTTTTGACCACACTTTCTTAGTCGTTTTCCACTCTCCTTTTTTCCTCTGCGCAATTCTCTCTGTGTTCTCCTCACTCTGCTTACTTGCTCTCTCTCTCTCTCTCTCTCTCTCTCTCTGATTAGGGGAGTCGTTTCACCTGCTGTCCTGCACACACAGGCAGCAGGCTCAATTGGCGATTGTTTAGCTTAAAGGAATACTCCACCTAATACTGTCTATTCTAACCCACTTTCTGGACCTGGGTTACACCCTCCCCTCTTGAAGGTAGGCCCGTCCCGGGACACTTGACATGAGAAGACCAGGCACTGGGATCGAGGGAGTAGAGGGTATTTGTGCGATAGGTCCTTGAGAATCACCTCCATTTAGAGAGTTTGAGAAGGCAGAAGTAAGGCCTTGGAACAGGGATTGGATCACAGTGACTAAGGGATGACCCAATTCAGCATAGTGAAGCCTATCTGGTTCCTGTCTCTGCCTGAGAGAACGGCGGACTGGTTCCTCAGCTTCAGGAATTGGCTCCTTTGTAATCACTGTCTCTGGTGAGTTTGTTACCATTTCTTGTTGAGTAGTCACAACCTCATCTCCTGAGGTGGTTAGGTCTGTAGGGTCTGGCACATTAGCCATTACAGTGATTTGCTCATCCACATTGCAGGAAACTTCCTCAGAAGGTTTGTCTTCAACTGCTTCTCCGTTGAGTGAGTGAGCGTCAGATTCAGGTGAAGTAGGTTCAGGTAAGTCTCTATCTTCAATTTGTATGCCATCTTCAGGTATTTGTTCTTCAGCTTCTTCAGGTATTTGTTTGTCTCTTTCAGGTAGGTTTGCGTCATTTTCCGGTAGGTTGGTGTCATTTTCAGGTAGGTTGTCGTCACTTTCAGGTAGGTTGTCCGTGCTTCTTTCCATTTCCTCTTCAACATCCATTGGAGCACTTCCTGGTACAGCAGCAACTGATTCTTCAGGCAGCTCAACAGCAGGCAATGAAGGGACATCCTGCCTTGGGTCATGGTGAACCTCAACAGTGGTTATACCAGGAAGCTGGCTCAACTGGCGTGTTTCACGTACTTGAGTGAATTCAGCAGGATCAAACAACATTGACATAGTCGGGGATAGGTCATCATCACTTTGAGATAGTATCTCATCGTCATCAGTAGCGACATCAGGATTTTGGCGTGTACGTGGCCTTCTGACAGTTTTGGCTGGTGCTGGTTTCAGCGCTTTGTCAGGCTCAGTCATTGGCAGAAAACCACAGGGCAGCAGGAGGTCCCGGTGTAGTGTGCGAATTGGACCATCCTTCGCTTCAGGCTTTACTGTATACACCGGAAGTTCACCTGCTCGCTTGAGCACTGTGTAGATGTCGGGCTCCCACTTGTCAGCTAGTTTGTGTTTCCCACGAAGGCGAACATTTCTCACTAGGACACGATCTCCGACATCCAACGTAGACTCAGTAACCCTTTTGTCAAACCTTTGTTTATTTCGCTCTGCTACCTTGGAAGCACTTTGAGTTGCAAGCTTATAGCTCTCCTCCAAGTGGCTTTTGAGGTCCTGCACATACTTGGAGTGTGATACAGGTGGTTTGTTGACTGGTAAGCCGAACGCTAAATCTACCGGTAGCCTTGGTTGTCGGCCAAACATGAGCTCATATGGCGTGAACCCAGTGACCTCATTCTTCGTGCAATTATAGGCATGTACAAGTGGCTTGACGAAGTCACGCCAGTGCACTTTGTCTTCCACCTCAAGGGTACCTAGCATTTGTAGAAGAGTTCTGTTGAAACGTTCAACTGGATTACCCCTCGGGTGGTAAGGAGTAGTTCTACTCTTGCGGATACCAGCAACTGCACAAAGCTCTTGGATGGTTGTTGACTCAAAGTCTCGGCCTTGGTCACTATGGAGCCGTTCTGGAAAGCCATAATGAATTATGAAATTGTCCCACAGACATTTGGCTACTGTACGCGCTTTTTGATTTGGAGTGGGGATCGCCACAGCGTATTTAGTAAAATGATCTGTGATGACAAGTATGTCCTTCGTGTTGCTTCTGTCAGGCTCCAGAGAAAGAAAATCCATGCAGACTAGTTCTAGGGGCCTGCTAGTCTTTATGGAAACTAGAGGGGCAGCTTTCTCTGGAAGTGACTTTCTTCGCACACAGCGATTGCATGTTTTGACCTTCTCTTCAACTGATGCGGACATCTTAGGCCAATAAAACCTGGATCGCGCCAAGTCAAGGGTGCGCTCGACACCCATATGACCCATATCGTCATGCAGACCTTTCAGCACCACTCCTCTTAACTCCTCCGGGAGTACTAGTTGGTAGTTGATGTCTCCTTGGTCTTGCCTCCTCCTATACAGGACTCCATTCTTCAGTTCCAACTTATTCCATTCCCTGAGCAGCAGGGCTACTTCAGGAAGTTCTTTCCGAAGAGTAGGAGGTGGCTTCTCGCCTGACACCATCTGGTTGAGGACATGTTTGATGATGGGATCGGCTTCCTGTTTCTCCTGTAGATCTTTCTCTGAGAAGTGGGGAATGACAGGAAGACCGTGGTCATCTTCCAGCTGGAACGTGTCAGGTATGGAATCTGAGTGAATGGCCAAGGACTCGACCAACGTAGTCGAAGGCTGAGAGTCACGATCATAGTCAGAGAAGTGTACTGTATGTCTTTGACAGATGGCTTGAATTACGTCTTCACCAATGCCTTCTGAACCGTCAGCATCCGCTGAGTGATGGACTGCAAACTGCCGTATTCTCTCACGCTCTTTCCGCGAGGTGATGTCATCATTAAGTCCACCATGTGGGCGTCTTGACAGAGCGTCGGCGTCAATGTTCTGCTTGCCAGCCCGATACTGCAGCTTGAAGTTGTATGTAGACAGGGCGGACAGCCATCGGTAGCTGGTGGCATCAAGTTTGGCGGACGTTAAGACGTAGGTCAATGGGTTACTGTCTGTGATTGCGGTGAATTCTGCTCCATAAAGGTAGCCCTTTACCAGGAGTCGTGCTCCTGGTAAAGGGCAGCCCCCAAACCGGTGGTGCTCGCATCTGTATGGAGGATGTAAGGCAGTTTAGGGTTAGCAAAGCCCAAGACTGGGGCAGACGTAAGCTTCTCAATGATTGTTTCAAAGGCTTGCTGACAGGATGGTAACCATCGACTCCCAAAAGGCTCTTTGGGGTTGTGGTATGACTCACAGGTGTTCTTTTTCTTGTTTCCCTTACGGAGCGGGGGATAACCAGATGTGAGGGAATTGAGTGGCTTGACTATTTGGGAGTAGCCTTCGATGAACCTCCTATAATATCCGGCGAAGCCTAAGAATGAGCGGAGCTCTTTCAGAGTTTTTGGGATTGGCCAAGTCTTTAACGCTTTGAGTTTCTCAGGATCAGTCTCAACACCATGCTCGGAGACAATGTGACCTAAGTACCGCACGGACTTCTGAAAGAATTTGCACTTTTCTGGCGATAGCTTGAGCCCATATTCTTTGAGACGGTCCAAGACTCTCAACAGTCGGCGCTCATGCTCTTCAATGGTGTCCGAGAAGATGATTAAATCGTCTATAAAGACAAGAACCTCTTTGAGATTTAGATCTCCCATGCACCGTTCCATAAGGCGCTGGAATGTGCTCGGCGCATTTGTGACACCTTGGGGCATTCTGTTGAACTCCCAGAAACCTAAAGGGCACACGAAAGCCGTCTTCTGTTTATCAGACTCCTCCATCTCAATTTGGTAGTAGCCTGATTTAAGGTCTAGGACCGAGAACCACTTGGAACCAGTTAAGACAGAAAAGCTTTCTTCCAGATTTGGCAGTGCGTAGGCGTCCTTAATAGTCTGGGAATTGAGCTTCCTGTAGTCGATGCAGAGACGTACAGAGTTGTCGCGCTTGCGGACCACCACTATAGGCGATGAGAAAGGGCTTTCAGACTCACGAATGATGCCAGACTCCAAAAGCTCTTGCAAATGTTTGCGAACTGCGTCAACATCATGAGGGTGGATGGGTCTCGCCCGTTGCTTGAAGGGAGTTGCATCACTGAGGTTGATATGATGCTTGACTTTACTAGTGTGACCGAAGTCAAGGTCGTGATGTGCAAACACTTCAGGCCTGGCGAGAAGACTTTGCTTTATTCGCTCCTTCCATTCTGCCGATAGCGGAGAGTTGCCGAAGTCAAAGCTTAACTCTGAGCTGGAAGTTGTCTCTTGCGAACTACTAGTGTCATTAGGGGAGGTGACACGGCACTCTTTCAGGATCACCTGTTGAACAGCATTGATCTCAGCCAAGACAGTCTTTGGTGGGATGGTTATGCCGTGGTGGGTTTCATTTCTCAATACAATTGGCAACTTGCCAGATTGTTTGGAGGGTAGTGATATCAGAGAACTAGCCACTAGCAAACCACCAGGTAAGGATGTCGACAAGGGTTCGACGACTGCCCATTTTTCAGTGAGTGGACCACTCACATGGACCAGTCCCTCGAGGACTACTGCATGGCCTGCTGGAATGACTTCGGGTGTTTTGCTTGAGAGTTTCACCCAACCAAAGTTACCATCAGTGGCTCTCCTTTGTCTGAGCTCCAGGGTTTTCAGCACTGCCTGATAACCATAGGGTATTGGCTGGTATTTGCCATTGCCCTCTTCAGCATACTCAGAGTATAGGACATCCAGTGTATTGGTGCCGATCAGGACTTGTTCTTGAGCGTCAGCACGCAGGTCAGGAACTATTAATGCTAGCGTTGGCACTTCAATTTCAGTTCCGATGAACTCTTTGGGAAAGGATATGCTCATCTCGACGTACCCAAAGTAGGGAACTTCCTGGCCGTTGGCCCCTTCAACTTGCAGTAAGTTCTCAATGGGGTGAATGGTGAGACTGTTCAAGTGAGCGTCATAAAATGAACGTGGGATGGTGGTAACCTGTGAACCAGTGTCTAGGAGGCAATTGACTTCCTCCCCAGCAATGGACACTAGCGCTGTACACTTGGCTCCCACCAATCCTTTCGGCAGTCTCCCTTTCAGTTGTTTGGTGTTGGCTTGCTTACTTGAGACACGCTTGGTTGTAGTGGGACATTGCTGTTCCTCAGTTCCAGTTCGCCCCGCAACAGGAACCGCTAATAGTTTAACTGCTCACTGTCAGGGTTCTGAGCTTCCCACTGGAGTTGTTTCTCTCTCAGCTCCTTTTTCTTTGCTGCAACCAGTGTGGGATTAGCTTCGTTGGTGCAGGAAGATTTTATGTGTCCATCCTCACCACACTGGAAGCAGTACCAAGGGCGAGGTTTTCTGACAGGATTGTTGCTGGGGTTAGACTGATTAACACCAGTCTGTTTGGCAGGTTTCTTTTTGGTGTCAGCAGCAGCTTCCTTGGGGCGTGCTGCCTTACCTTTAGGTTGGTTCGGTGTCTTAAGGTTAGCAAGCTGGGCTTTGAGCTCAGTAATTTCCTTCTTAAGCTGGTCTGTTTCAGTTGTGGTCTCAGGTGCAGAGCATGCACTCTGGAGATGAGACAGAACTCGCTGCTTGGGAACAGGGCAACTCCCTTGTTTGGCAGAACCAAAATGTTGCTTCATTCTTGAAATCTTGGCAGCCTGTTTTTCTTCTTCTGTCCTGATTAGGACCAGAAGTTCAGCGAAGGAAGGTGGAATAACCTTGTGCTCCAGTTGAAGGTCAGTAATGAGGGAGTTGTCCCAACACCCACGACAAAACTGCTTCAACAGCTGTCTGTCAAACTCAGTGGGTGATACGCCTCCTCGCCTCATGGCGGCACTCAATGCCACCTGCAGTCTTTGAAGGTAGGTGGATGGCTTTTCACCAGCAGGAGTATCTTGCATTGTCGTCATGAACTTTGCGAATAGTTCGTCTCCATCCTCCACTGTACCATAAGCTGAGTCAAGGAGTTCCACATACACTGTGGGTGAAGACTGGAGACTTAGGTGCTTAATGATATCAGCAGCAGGTGAGAGAAGACTGTCAAGAATTTTCCTTGTTCGGTTTAGATCAGAAATAGCAGGGTCATTCAGGATGAGATCTACGCTGGTGCGCCATGTCTCATAGTCCACTTCGTTATTCGGGCGTGGACATTTTCCAGAGAACGTTCTCAGGCGTAATGGTGCATAGCTGCGTGATGCAGCATCCTCGGTTTTCACAATGTGCTCCACTACCATTTTTTGGACAGCGGGTGGAGTTATGTCACTGTCTATCAATAGTGGGTGTCGGCTGATTTCACGGGGTACAGGGGGGTGAACATCGGGCAGGTTTTTGAGTTCAGTGTGTAGGTCGATAATATCACCTGTGGGGACTTGAGCTGGCTGGGCCAGGAAGGGATTTTGGCTTACAGCAGGGTTTTTTGGTGTCACCTGTTCACCAGATGTTTGAATTGGGCTTTCTTTATTTACAGCAGCCTCAGCTACTGAAGGAGAGGACGGTGACTGGAGCTTTAATAACTCTCCCCGAAGAACATCCTGTAAGGACATTCCACTCAATTTGGCAATGTTTTTCAATTCTTCCAGATAACACTGGGTGGCGGTGTTACTGGCAGTAGGAGTGTACACACTGTCAAGGGCTTTCACCTGAAAGGTGACTTCAGTTTGGGTGGGGCTCTTGTAGTTGAGTGGCAACACTGGTCTTAGTGCCTCCAGTGAAGTGCCATTAGTGAATTCAACAATTGCGTTTTTGTGAAATTCGGAGTTGGGGCTGTCTATTTTTAGGACTCTTTCAATTGACCCGTAGGTCTTTAGGTGCATTTCAATCTCATTGTCTACTTCGGTTTGTGTAAGGCCACTTATTATGACAGCATTTGGGATTTTGACTGACTCGTGTTTAACGATTTCCATTTTTGATTTCTTTTTTTTTCCTATTTCAGAAGTTATTTGTTCAAAACGCGATCTGCGATGATTAAATACCCACTCAGCTCCTGGCTAGCTCGCCACGAATTGGCCTCATGTAACACCTGTGTCGTATGGTAGGATAGACAGTTACCAAATTACAGTTAGGTGGTTAGATGGTGTTGGACTAGTTAGGTTCGTCTACTGGAGCCAGAGGGGTAAGTAATGAGATTAAAGGCAAGTCGTTGAGCTCAAATACTTTTTTTTATATAATTTGAAATAGAAGTAGGAAAATAGTAAAAATAAAAAAACACAATGCGCACAAACAGACAGTTGACAATAATCAACAATAAATGAAATGGTACCTTCTTACGGTTTAAACCTTTAGGCCTTTAGATCTGAGGTTATGAAACCTGTAGCTTTTTAGTTAGTTGGGTGCACCCTGTTACTGACTGAATACCGTATGCAACCGTAGTCACAGTATTTAAACCAGTACAGTTAGTTTCAAATTCCAGAATTTCACAGTTACTCTTTTTCAGATTTGAATCCAAAATAAAACACTTGTACAATAAACCGGACAAATAAACAAAACCTTCACAATAAAACTGTTCACACCACCTGGTGGCTATAGAAATAGTCCAAGAGACACAACGTGTCTACACCTTAGTGTATGCGTACTAGTGTTACGGCCTGCACCGCTCCTTGCAGGGCAGAGGTGTGAGAGTTAAGTCTTTATTGTCCAGCTCTGCACTGTATTTCACAGGGCAGAGGTGTAGGTGTGTATAAGCGTATGACAATGTCCCTTTCTAATTGTGTGTGTTCCTATGTCTGTGTGTATCACCGCCCAATACTGCGTGACAGTTTCCTACCACACCAAGGTGAAACACTACGGCTCTGGGTCTCTCCAAAGAGATGTCACTCTGGGTTCTTCCGTTCAGGGGTAGCTCGCCATCTTGGGCCGGCCAGAGCCGGGCTGAATCGAACCAAACCAAAAACCTGACCTGCATAAAGCAAGGCCAGAGGCATCTCTGTGTTAATGCCTAAAATAATACCTTTTTCTAAACATAATACTGTATACGGTTCACTTGAAATACTTATTTGAAATAAATATTTTCAACCTTTAAATACAGAATAATTTCAATTACAATTCGATAATAGTACTCCAAATAAAACAAAATAAAATAATACTCTTCTCACCGATGGTGGGTGGAGTCTCTAACTCAAATAGCAGCAACAGCAGGGTCCAGCAAGTGTGAGTGAAACACTATAAATAAAATAACACTGTTTGAGTACATATTCTTTTTTTTAACAAAAAGAAATAATCATGCACTGTAGTGCAAAAACGTTTTTAGTTGAACTCAAATAGCAGCAACAGCAGGGTCCAGCAAGTGTGAGTGAAACACTTAACAAATGGCACACATACCGTCTTCAGTGTCTCCAAACCGATGCTAGCAGGGCCGGGTAGAAAACGCAACCGATTGCTCGCTGCAGGTTCTGCACAACTATCTCGGACGAGTTAACAACTACTCGCACACAAAACAACGTCTGTTTCCCCGCGGTTGACTTTTCGTTTTGCTTTGTTTTGTTTTTGTTAATTAGCTCGCCTTCTTTTGACCACACTTTCTTAGTCGTTTTCCACTCTCCTTTTTTCCTCTGCGCAATTCTCTCTGTGTTCTCCTCACTCTGCTTACTTGCTCTCTCTCTCTCTCTCTCTCTGATTAGGGGAGTCGTTTCACCTGCTGTCCTGCACACACAGGCAGCAGGCTCAATTGGCGATTGTTTAGCTTAAAGGAATACTCCACCTAATACTGTCTATTCTAACCCACTTTCTGGACCTGGGTTACATAAGCAGGGTAGGGCCCGGTTAGTACTTGGATGGGAGACCGCCTGGGAATAACGGGTGCTGTAAGCATTTTTTTTTCTGAAGCCCATGAGCAGATCCATGTGCGTGTACTTGGGCCGCACCGCTGCTGTCACTTACCGCCATACCACCCTGAACACGTCCGATCTCGGAAGCTAAGCGGGGTAGGGCCCGGTTAGTTCTTAAAGCGCTGTTCTCGAGCTGCTCGTGGACATCCCGTGGAGACCCCCCCGCCGGTCACGCGGACGGCTCGTATCACGACGAGATGTAGATTTCATTCTTTAATCCAACTATTAGTCCGTGCGCATCGTCTGATGATCATCCCGTTGCTGACTTTCATTTGGGACAGAATTGGGGACAACTTTTTTTTTCCCTTCCCATTGACATGCATTCAGCCCATTGCATTCAAACGGCTCTCCTCCGGTTTGCCCCCTCAATGTTGCTGGCGCATGGGTTAAGCAGCCAGGGCTACACAGCTCTTCCTGACTCGTGAGCCGGATGTTTTGGGGTACATCGCCAGATGATCGATTAGGCAAGACAACAGACACAGCATAACAGATACAGCACATCCTGTTTAGGAGATCTGAGCTTCAAAATAAGGGCTTTTTTACCGATCGAACTGGTTTGAGCCGCGGCAGTGGAAAGAAAACAAAGAAAATCCGATCGCGCTGAATGAGTTAGTACTTGGATGGGAGACCGCCTGGGAATAACGGGTGCTGTAAGCATTTTTTTCCTGCAGATCCATGTGCGTGTACTTGGGCCGCACGGCACACCACTGCTGTTGCTTACGGCCATACTACCCTGAACACGCCTGATCTCGTCCGATCTTGTAAGCTAAGCAGGGTAGGGCCCGGTTAGTACTTGGATGGGAGACCGCCTGGGAATAACGGGTGCTGTAAGCATTTTTTTTCTGAAGCCCATGAGCAGATCCATGTGCGTGTACTTGGGCCGCACCGCTGCTGTCACTTACCGCCATACCACCCTGAACACGTCCGATCTCGGAAGCTAAGCGGGGTAGGGCCCGGTTAGTACTTGGATGGGAGACCGCCTGGGAATACCGGGTCTTGTAAGCATTTTTTTTTTTCTGAAGCCCATGAGCAGATCCCTGTGGGACCCCAGTTTGAAGGGTGCAGGGGGTTGACAGCAATCCTTTCCATGAGACCTGGTAGGTCCGGTCAGTGAGGTAGGAGGAGAACCATCTGAGGGCTGTCCCGTTGATGCCGAGCTCCACAAGGTTGTGTAGGAGCAGCTGGTGGTTCACTGTGTCGAACTCTGCTGATAGGTCCAGGAGAATAAGGACAGTGGATTGGGAGGCGGCCTGGGCAGCATGTAGTGCTTCTGTCACGGCGAGGAGTGCAGTTTCCGTGGAGTGGGCCTTCTTGAATCCGGACTGGTTGGTATCCAGCAAGTTGTTCTGCGAAAGGTGGTCAGAGAGTTGTTTCGAGAGCACACGCTCAGTGGTTTTGGAGAGGAAGAAGAGGAGTGATACCGGTCTGTAGTTCTTTGCATCTGATGGGTCCGGGGTTGGTTTCTTCAGGAGCGGTGTTACTCTGGCAGTACATGCCTTGCGTTGGCGGGGAATCGAACCCGGGTCGCCTGCTTGAAAGGCAGCTACTCTCACCACTACACCACCTAGGCAGGTACTGCCAGTGGTAAGGTGTCCAACTAATTCCTGAGCTACAGTACAACATACAAGGAAAACAAAAGCGCAATCCCGGTGACACATTCCGACTTGGCTGGGAATCTCTGGCATGAAACACTGCGTATTGCGTTGGCAGGGAATCCAAGTGCATGTACTTGGGCCATACCACCCTGAACACGCCCGATCTCGTCCGATCTCGTAAGCTCAGCGGGCTAGGGCCCGGTTAGTACTTGGCTAGGGGAACCCCTTGGAATACCGGGTGCTGTTAGCATTTTTTTCTGAAGCCCATGAGCAGATCCCTGTGGGACCCCAGTTTGAAGGGTGCGGGGGGTTGACAGCAATCCTTTCCATGAGACCTGGTAGGTCCGGTCAGTGAGGTAGGAGGAGAACCATCTGAGGGCTGTCCCGTTGATGCCGAGCTCCACAAGGTTGTGTAGGAGCAGCTGGTGGTTCACTGTGTCGAACTCTGCTGATAGGTCCAGGAGAATCAGGACAGTGGATTGGGAGGCGGCCTGGGCAGCATGTAGTGCTTCTGTCAAGGCGAGGAGTGCAGTTTCCGTGGAGTGGGCCTTCTTGAATCCGGACTGGTTGGTATCCAGCAAGTTGTTCTGCGAAAGGTGGTCAGAGAGTTGTTTCGAGAGCACACGCTCAGTGGTTTTGGAGAGGAAGGAGAGGAGTGATACCGGTCTGTAGTTCTTTGCGTCTGATGGGTCCAGGGTTGGTTTCTTCAGGAGCGGTGTTACTCTGGCAGTACATGCCTTGCGTTGGCGGGGAATCGAACCCGGGTCGCCTGCTTGAAAGGCAGCTACTCTCACCACGACACCACCTAGGCAGGTACTGCCACTGGTAAGGTGTCCAACTAATTCCTGAGCTACAGTACAACATACAAGGGAAACAAAAGCGCAATCCCGGTGACACATTCCGACTTGGCTGGGAATCTCTGGCATGAAACACTGCGTATTGCGTTGGCAGGGAATCCAAGTGCATGTACTTGGGCCATACCACCCTGAACACGCCCGATCTCGTCGGATCTCGTAAGCTCAGCGGGCTAGGGCCCGGTTAGTACTTGGCTGGGGGACCACCTGGGAATACCGGGTGCTGTTAGCATTTTTTTCTGAAGCCCATGAGCAGATCCATGTGCGTGTTTTTAGGCCGCACGGGGCACCGCTGCTGTCGCTTACGGCCATACCACCCTGAACACGCCCGATCTCGTCCGATCTCGGAAGCTAATCGGGGTAGGGCCCGGTTAGTACTTGGATGGGAGACCGCCTGGGAGTACCGGGTGCTGTAAGCATTTTTTTTTCTGAAGCCCATGAGCAGATCCATGTGCGTGTACTTGGGCCGCACGGGGCACTGCTGCTGTCGCTTACGGCCATACCACCCTGAACACGCCCGATATCGTCCGATCTCGGAAGCTAAGCGGGGTAGGGCCCCGTTAGTACTTGGATGGGAGACCGCCTGGGAATACCGGGTGCTGTAAGCATTTTTTTTTCTGAAGCCCATGAGCAGATCCATGTGCGTGTACTTGGGCCGCACGGGGCACTGCTCCTGTTGCTTACGGCCATACCACTCTGAACATGCCCGATCTTGTCCGATCTCGGAAGCTAAGCGGGGTAGGGCCCGGTTAGTACTTGGATGGGAGACCGCCTGGGAATACTGGGTGCTGTAAGCATTTTTTTTTCTGAAGCCCATGAGCTGATCCTTGTGCGTGTACTTGGGCCGCACGGGACACCTCTGCTGTCGCTTACGGCCATACCACCCTGAACACGCCCGATCTCGTCCGATCTCGGAAGCTAAGCGGGGTAGGGCCCGTTTAGTACTTGGATGGGAGACCGCCTGGGAACACCGGGTGCTGTAAGCGTTTTTTTTTTCTGAAGCCCATGAGCAGATCCATGTGCGTTTACTTAAGCCGCACGGGGCACTGCTGCTGTCGCTTACGGCCATACCACCCTGAACACGCCCGATCTCGTCCGATCTCGGAAGCTAAGAGGGGTAGGGCCCGGTTAGTACTTGGATGGGAGACCGCCTGGGAATACCGGGTGCTGTAAGCATTTTTTTTTCTGAAGCCCATGAGCAGATCCATGTGCGTTTACTTGGGCCGCACGGGGCACTGCTGCTGTCGCTTACGGCCATACCACCCTGAACATGACCGATCTCGACGGATCTCGGAAGCTAATCAGGGTAGGGCCTGGTTAGTACTTGGATGGGAGACCGCCTGGGAATAACGGGTGCTGTAAGCATTTTTTTTTTCGGAAGCCCATGAGCAGATCCATGTGCGTGTACTTGGGCCGCACGGCACACCGCTGCTGTTGCTTACGGCCATACGACCCTGAACACGCCCGATCTCGGAAGCTAAGCAGGGTAGGGCCCGGTTAGTACTTTGATGGGAGACGGCCTGGGAATACTGGGTGCTGTAAGCATTTTTTTTTCTGAAGCCCATGAGCAGATCCATGTGCGTGTTCTTGGGCCGCACGGGACACCGCTGCTGTCGCTTACGGCCATACTACCCTGAACACGCCTGATCTCGTCCGATCTTGTAAGCTAAGCAGGGTAGGGCCCGGTTAGTACTTGGATGGGAGACCGCCTGGGAATAACGGGTGCTGTAAGCATTTTTTTTTCTGAAGCCCATGAGCAGATCCATGTGCGTGTACTTGGGCCGCACCGCTGCTGTTACTTACCGCTATACCACCCTGTATACGTCCGATCTCGGAAGCTAAGCGGGGTAGGGCCCGGTTAGTACTTGGATGGGAGACCGCCTGGGAATACCGGGTCTTGTAAGCATTTTTTTTTCTGAAGCCCATGAGCAGATCCCTGTGGGACCCCAGTTTGAAGGGTGCAGGGGGTTGACAGCAATCCTTTCCATGAGACCTGGTAGGTCCGGTCAGTGAGGTAGGAGGAGAACCATCTGAGGGCTGTCCCGTTGATGCCGAGCTCCACAAGGTTGTGTAGGAGCAGCTGGTGGTTCACTGTGTCGAACTCTGCTGATAGGTCCAGGAGAATCAGGACAGCGGATTGGGAGGCGGCCTGGGCAGCATGTAGTGCTTCTGTCACGGCGAGGAGTGCAGTTTCCGTGGATTGGGCCTTCTTGAATCCGGACTGGTTGGTATCCAGCAAGTTGTTCTGCGAAAGGTGGTCAGAGAGTTGTTTCGAGAGCACACGCTCAGTGGTTTTGGAGAGGAAGGAGAGGAGGGATACCGGTCTGTAGTTCTTTGCGTCTGATGGGTCCAGGGTTGGTTTCTTCAGGAGCGGTGTTACTCTGGCAGTACATGCCTTGCGTTGGCGGGGAATCGAACCCGGGTCGCCTGCTTGAAAGGCAGCTACTCTCACCACTACACCACCTAGGCAGGTACTGCCAGTGGTAAGGTGTCCAACTAATTCCTGAGCTACAGTACAACATACAAGGGAAACAAAAGCGCAATCCCGGTGACACATTCCGACTTGGCTGGGAATCTCTGGCATGAAACACTGCGTATTGCGTTGGCAGGGAATGCAAGTGCATGTACTTGGGCCATACCACCCTGAACCCGCCCGATCTCGTCCGATCTCGTAAGCTCAGCGGGCTAGGGCCCGGTTAGTACTTGGCTGGGGGACCACCTGGGAATACCGGGTGCTGTAAGCATTTTTTTTTCTGAAGCCCATGAGCAGATCCATGTGCGTGTACTTGGGCCGCACGGGGCACTGCTGCTGTCGCTTACGGCCATACCACCCTGAACACGCCCGATCTCGTCCGATCTCGGAAGCTAAGCGGGGTAGGGCCCGGTTAGTACTTGGATGGGAGACCGCCTGGGAATACCGGGTGCTGTAAGCATTTTTTTTTCTGAAGCCCATGAGCAGATCCATGTGCGTGTACTTGGGCCGCACGGGGCACTGCTGCTGTCGCTTACGGCCATACCACCCTGAACACGCCCGATCTCGTCCGATCTCGGAAGCTAAGCGGGGTAGGGCCCGGTTAGTACTTGGATGGGAGACCGCCTGGGAATACCGGGTGCTGTAAGCATTTTTTTTCTGAAGCCCATGAGCAGATCCATGTGCGTGTACTTGGGCCGCACGGGGCACTGCTGCTGTCGCTTACGGCCATACCACCCTGAACACGCCCGATCTCGTCCGATCTCGGAAGCTAAGCGGGGTAGGGCCCGGTTAGTACTTGGATGGGAGACCGCCTGGGAATACCGGGTGCTGTAAGCATTTTTTTTTCTGAAGCCCATGAGCAGATCCATGTGCGTGTACTTGGGCCGCACGGGGCACTGCTGCTGTCGCTTACGGCCATACCACCCTGAACACGCCCGATCTCGTCCGATCTCGGAAGCTAAGCGGGGTAGGGCCCGGTTAGTACTTGGATGGGAGACCGCCTGGGAATACCGGGTGCTGTAAGCATTTTTTTTTCTGAAGCCCATGAGCAGATCCATGTGCGTGTACTTGGGCCGCACGGGGCACTGCTGCTGTCGCTTACGGCCATACCACCCTGAACACGCCCGATCTCGTCCGATCTCGGAAGCTAAGCGGGGTAGGGCCCGGTTAGTACTTGGATGGGAGACCGCCTGGGAATACCGGGTGCTGTAAGCATTTTTTTTTCTGAAGCCCATGAGCAGATCCATGTGCGTGTACTTGGGCCGCACGGGGCACTGCTGCTGTCGCTTACGGCCATACCACCCTGAACACGCCCGATCTCGTCCGATCTCGGAAGCTAAGCGGGTAGGGCCCGGTTAGTACTTGGATGGGAGACCGCCTGGGAATACCGGGTGCTGTAAGCATTTTTTTTTCTGAAGCCCATGAGCAGATCCATGTGCGTGTACTTGGGCCGCACGGGGCACTGCTGCTGTCGCTTACGGCCATACCACCCTGAACACGCCCGATCTCGTCCGATCTCGGAAGCTAAGCGGGGTAGGGCCCGGTTAGTACTTGGATGGGAGACCGCCTGGGAATACCGGGTGCTGTAAGCATTTTTTTTTCTGAAGCCCATGAGCAGATCCATGTGCGTGTACTTGGGCCGCACGGGGCACTGCTGCTGTCGCTTACGGCCATACCACCCTGAACACGCCCGATCTCGTCCGATCTCGGAAGCTAAGCGGGGTAGGGCCCGGTTAGTACTTGGATGGGAGACCGCCTGGGAATACCGGGTGCTGTAAGCATTTTTTTTTCTGAAGCCCATGAGCAGATCCATGTGCGTGTACTTGGGCCGCACGGGGCACTGCTGCTGTCGCTTACGGCCATACCACCCTGAACACGCCCGATCTCGTCCGATCTCGGAAGCTAAGCGGGGTAGGGCCCGGTTAGTACTTGGATGGGAGACCGCCTGGGAATACCGGGTGCTGTAAGCATTTTTTTTTTCTGAAGCCCATGAGCAGATCCATGTGCGTGTACTTGGGCCGCACGGGGCACTGCTGCTGTCGCTTACGGCCATACCACCCTGAACACGCCCGATCTCGTCCGATCTCGGAAGCTAAGCGGGGTAGGGCCCGGTTAGTACTTGGATGGGAGACCGCCTGGGAATACCGGGTGCTGTAAGCATTTTTTTTTCTGAAGCCCATGAGCAGATCCATGTGCGTGTACTTGGGCCGCACGGGGCACTGCTGCTGTCGCTTACGGCCATACCACCCTGAACACGCCCGATCTCGTCCGATCTCGGAAGCTAAGCGGGGTAGGGCCCGGTTAGTACTTGGATGGGAGACCGCCTGGGAATACCGGGTGCTGTAAGCATTTTTTTTTTCTGAAGCCCATGAGCAGATCCATGTGCGTGTACTTGGGCCGCACGGGGCACTGCTGCTGTCGCTTACGGCCATACCACCCTGAACACGCCCGATCTCGTCCGATCTCGGAAGCTAAGCGGGGTAGGGCCCGGTTAGTACTTGGATGGGAGACCGCCTGGGAATACCGGGTGCTGTAAGCATTTTTTTTTCTGAAGCCCATGAGCAGATCCATGTGCGTGTACTTGGGCCGCACGGGGCACTGCTGCTGTCGCTTACGGCCATACCACCCTGAACACGCCCGATCTCGTCCGATCTCGGAAGCTAAGCGGGGTAGGGCCCGGTTAGTACTTGGATGGGAGACCGCCTGGGAATACCGGGTGCTGTAAGCATTTTTTTTTTCTGAAGCCCATGAGCAGATCCATGTGCGTGTACTTGGGCCGCACGGGGCACTGCTGCTGTCGCTTACGGCCATACCACCCTGAACACGCCCGATCTCGGAAGCTAAGCGGGGTAGGGCCCGGTTAGTACTTGGATGGGAGACCGCCTGGGAATACCGGGTGCTGTAAGCATTTTTTTTTCTGAAGCCCATGAGCAGATCCATGTGCGTGTACTTGGGCCGCACGGGGCACTGCTGCTGTCGCTTACGGCCATACCACCCTGAACACGCCCGATCTCGTCCGATCTCGGAAGCTAAGCGGGGTAGGGCCCGGTTAGTACTTGGATGGGAGACCGCCTGGGAATACCGGGTGCTGTAAGCATTTTTTTTTTCTGAAGCCCATGAGCAGATCCATGTGCGTGTACTTGGGCCGCACGGGGCACTGCTGCTGTCGCTTACGGCCATACCACCCTGAACACGCCCGATCTCGTCCGATCTCGGAAGCTAAGCGGGGTAGGGCCCGGTTAGTACTTGGATGGGAGACCGCCTGGGAATACCGGGTGCTGTAAGCATTTTTTTTTCTGAAGCCCATGAGCAGATCCATGTGCGTGTACTTGGGCCGCACGGGGCACTGCTGCTGTCGCTTACGGCCATACCACCCTGAACACGCCCGATCTCGTCCGATCTCGGAAGCTAAGCGGGGTAGGGCCCGGTTAGTACTTGGATGGGAGACCGCCTGGGAATACCGGGTGCTGTAAGCATTTTTTTTTCTGAAGCCCATGAGCAGATCCATGTGCGTGTACTTGGGCCGCACGGGGCACTGCTGCTGTCGCTTACGGCCATACCACCCTGAACACGCCCGATCTCGTCCGATCTCGGAAGCTAAGCGGGGTAGGGCCCGGTTAGTACTTGGATGGGAGACCGCCTGGGAATACCGGGTGCTGTAAGCATTTTTTTTCTGAAGCCCATGAGCAGATCCATGTGCGTGTACTTGGGCCGCACGGGGCACTGCTGCTGTCGCTTACGGCCATACCACCCTGAACACGCCCGATCTCGTCCGATCTCGGAAGCTAAGCGGGGTAGGGCCCGGTTAGTACTTGGATGGGAGACCGCCTGGGAATACCGGGTGCTGTAAGCATTTTTTTTTCTGAAGCCCATGAGCAGATCCATGTGCGTGTACTTGGGCCGCACGGGGCACTGCTGCTGTCGCTTACGGCCATACCACCCTGAACACGCCCGATCTCGTCCGATCTCGGAAGCTAAGCGGGGTAGGGCCCGGTTAGTACTTGGATGGGAGACCGCCTGGGAATACCGGGTGCTGTAAGCATTTTTTTTTCTGAAGCCCATGAGCAGATCCATGTGCGTGTACTTGGGCCGCACGGGGCACTGCTGCTGTCGCTTACGGCCATACCACCCTGAACACGCCCGATCTCGTCCGATCTCGGAAGCTAAGCGGGGTAGGGCCCGGTTAGTACTTGGATGGGAGACCGCCTGGGAATACCGGGTGCTGTAAGCATTTTTTTTTCTGAAGCCCATGAGCAGATCCATGTGCGTGTACTTGGGCCGCACGGGGCACTGCTGCTGTCGCTTACGGCCATACCACCCTGAACACGCCCGATCTCGTCCGATCTCGGAAGCTAAGCGGGGTAGGGCCCGGTTAGTACTTGGATGGGAGACCGCCTGGGAATACCGGGTGCTGTAAGCATTTTTTTTTCTGAAGCCCATGAGCAGATCCATGTGCGTGTACTTGGGCCGCACGGGGCACTGCTGCTGTCGCTTACGGCCATACCACCCTGAACACGCCCGATCTCGTCCGATCTCGGAAGCTAAGCGGGGTAGGGCCCGGTTAGTACTTGGATGGGAGACCGCCTGGGAATACCGGGTGCTGTAAGCATTTTTTTTTCTGAAGCCCATGAGCAGATCCATGTGCGTGTACTTGGGCCGCACGGGGCACTGCTGCTGTCGCTTACGGCCATACCACCCTGAACACGCCCGATCTCGTCCGATCTCGGAAGCTAAGCGGGGTAGGGCCCGGTTAGTACTTGGATGGGAGACCGCCTGGGAATACCGGGTGCTGTAAGCATTTTTTTTTCTGAAGCCCATGAGCAGATCCATGTGCGTGTACTTGGGCCGCACGGGGCACTGCTGCTGTCGCTTACGGCCATACCACCCTGAACACGCCCGATCTCGTCCGATCTCGGAAGCTAAGCGGGGTAGGGCCCGGTTAGTACTTGGATGGGAGACCGCCTGGGAATACCGGGTGCTGTAAGCATTTTTTTTTCTGAAGCCCATGAGCAGATCCATGTGCGTGTACTTGGGCCGCACGGGGCACTGCTGCTGTCGCTTACGGCCATACCACCCTGAACACGCCCGATCTCGTCCGATCTCGGAAGCTAAGCGGGGTAGGGCCCGGTTAGTACTTGGATGGGAGACCGCCTGGGAATACCGGGTGCTGTAAGCATTTTTTTTTCTGAAGCCCATGAGCAGATCCATGTGCGTGTACTTGGGCCGCACGGGGCACTGCTGCTGTCGCTTACGGCCATACCACCCTGAACACGCCCGATCTCGTCCGATCTCGGAAGCTAAGCGGGGTAGGGCCCGGTTAGTACTTGGATGGGAGACCGCCTGGGAATACCGGGTGCTGTAAGCATTTTTTTTTCTGAAGCCCATGAGCAGATCCATGTGCGTGTACTTGGGCCGCACGGGGCACTGCTGCTGTCGCTTACGGCCATACCACCCTGAACACGCCCGATCTCGTCCGATCTCGGAAGCTAAGCGGGGTAGGGCCCGGTTAGTACTTGGATGGGAGACCGCCTGGGAATACCGGGTGCTGTAAGCATTTTTTTTTCTGAAGCCCATGAGCAGATCCATGTGCGTGTACTTGGGCCGCACGGGGCACTGCTGCTGTCGCTTACGGCCATACCACCCTGAACACGCCCGATCTCGTCCGATCTCGGAAGCTAAGCGGGGTAGGGCCCGGTTAGTACTTGGATGGGAGACCGCCTGGGAATACCGGGTGCTGTAAGCATTTTTTTTTCTGAAGCCCATGAGCAGATCCATGTGCGTGTACTTGGGCCGCACGGGGCACTGCTGCTGTCGCTTACGGCCATACCACCCTGAACACGCCCGATCTCGTCCGATCTCGGAAGCTAAGCGGGGTAGGGCCCGGTTAGTACTTGGATGGGAGACCGCCTGGGAATACCGGGTGCTGTAAGCATTTTTTTTTCTGAAGCCCATGAGCAGATCCATGTGCGTGTACTTGGGCCGCACGGGGCACTGCTGCTGTCGCTTACGGCCATACCACCCTGAACACGCCCGATCTCGTCCGATCTCGGAAGCTAAGCGGGGTAGGGCCCGGTTAGTACTTGGATGGGAGACCGCCTGGGAATACCGGGTGCTGTAAGCATTTTTTTTTCTGAAGCCCATGAGCAGATCCATGTGCGTGTACTTGGGCCGCACGGGGCACTGCTGCTGTCGCTTACGGCCATACCACCCTGAACACGCCCGATCTCGTCCGATCTCGGAAGCTAAGCGGGGTAGGGCCCGGTTAGTACTTGGATGGGAGACCGCCTGGGAATACCGGGTGCTGTAAGCATTTTTTTTTCTGAAGCCCATGAGCAGATCCATGTGCGTGTACTTGGGCCGCACGGGGCACTGCTGCTGTCGCTTACGGCCATACCACCCTGAACACGCCCGATCTCGTCCGATCTCGGAAGCTAAGCGGGGTAGGGCCCGGTTAGTACTTGGATGGGAGACCGCCTGGGAATACCGGGTGCTGTAAGCATTTTTTTTTCTGAAGCCCATGAGCAGATCCATGTGCGTGTACTTGGGCCGCACGGGGCACTGCTGCTGTCGCTTACGGCCATACCACCCTGAACACGCCCGATCTCGTCCGATCTCGGAAGCTAAGCGGGGTAGGGCCCGGTTAGTACTTGGATGGGAGACCGCCTGGGAATACCGGGTGCTGTAAGCATTTTTTTTTCTGAAGCCCATGAGCAGATCCATGTGCGTGTACTTGGGCCGCACGGGGCACTGCTGCTGTCGCTTACGGCCATACCACCCTGAACACGCCCGATCTCGTCCGATCTCGGAAGCTAAGCGGGGTAGGGCCCGGTTAGTACTTGGATGGGAGACCGCCTGGGAATACCGGGTGCTGTAAGCATTTTTTTTTCTGAAGCCCATGAGCAGATCCATGTGCGTGTACTTGGGCCGCACGGGGCACTGCTGCTGTCGCTTACGGCCATACCACCCTGAACACGCCCGATCTCGTCCGATCTCGGAAGCTAAGCGGGGTAGGGCCCGGTTAGTACTTGGATGGGAGACCGCCTGGGAATACCGGGTGCTGTAAGCATTTTTTTTTCTGAAGCCCATGAGCAGATCCATGTGCGTGTACTTGGGCCGCACGGGGCACTGCTGCTGTCGCTTACGGCCATACCACCCTGAACACGCCCGATCTCGTCCGATCTCGGAAGCTAAGCGGGGTAGGGCCCGGTTAGTACTTGGATGGGAGACCGCCTGGGAATACCGGGTGCTGTAAGCATTTTTTTTTCTGAAGCCCATGAGCAGATCCATGTGCGTGTACTTGGGCCGCACGGGGCACTGCTGCTGTCGCTTACGGCCATACCACCCTGAACACGCCCGATCTCGTCCGATCTCGGAAGCTAAGCGGGGTAGGGCCCGGTTAGTACTTGGATGGGAGACCGCCTGGGAATACCGGGTGCTGTAAGCATTTTTTTTTCTGAAGCCCATGAGCAGATCCATGTGCGTGTACTTGGGCCGCACGGGGCACTGCTGCTGTCGCTTACGGCCATACCACCCTGAACACGCCCGATCTCGTCCGATCTCGGAAGCTAAGCGGGGTAGGGCCCGGTTAGTACTTGGATGGGAGACCGCCTGGGAATACCGGGTGCTGTAAGCATTTTTTTTTTCTGAAGCCCATGAGCAGATCCATGTGCGTGTACTTGGGCCGCACGGGGCACTGCTGCTGTCGCTTACGGCCATACCACCCTGAACACGCCCGATCTCGTCCGATCTCGGAAGCTAAGCGGGGTAGGGCCCGGTTAGTACTTGGATGGGAGACCGCCTGGGAATACCGGGTGCTGTAAGCATTTTTTTTTCTGAAGCCCATGAGCAGATCCATGTGCGTGTACTTGGGCCGCACGGGGCACTGCTGCTGTCGCTTACGGCCATACCACCCTGAACACGCCCGATCTCGTCCGATCTCGGAAGCTAAGCGGGGTAGGGCCCGGTTAGTACTTGGATGGGAGACCGCCTGGGAATACCGGGTGCTGTAAGCATTTTTTTTTCTGAAGCCCATGAGCAGATCCATGTGCGTGTACTTGGGCCGCACGGGGCACTGCTGCTGTCGCTTACGGCCATACCACCCTGAACACGCCCGATCTCGTCCGATCTCGGAAGCTAAGCGGGGTAGGGCCCGGTTAGTACTTGGATGGGAGACCGCCTGGGAATACCGGGTGCTGTAAGCATTTTTTTTTCTGAAGCCCATGAGCAGATCCATGTGCGTGTACTTGGGCCGCACGGGGCACTGCTGCTGTCGCTTACGGCCATACCACCCTGAACACGCCCGATCTCGTCCGATCTCGGAAGCTAAGCGGGGTAGGGCCCGGTTAGTACTTGGATGGGAGACCGCCTGGGAATACCGGGTGCTGTAAGCATTTTTTTTTCTGAAGCCCATGAGCAGATCCATGTGCGTGTACTTGGGCCGCACGGGGCACTGCTGCTGTCGCTTACGGCCATACCACCCTGAACACGCCCGATCTCGTCCGATCTCGGAAGCTAAGCGGGGTAGGGCCCGGTTAGTACTTGGATGGGAGACCGCCTGGGAATACCGGGTGCTGTAAGCATTTTTTTTTTCTGAAGCCCATGAGCAGATCCATGTGCGTGTACTTGGGCCGCACGGGGCACTGCTGCTGTCGCTTACGGCCATACCACCCTGAACACGCCCGATCTCGTCCGATCTCGGAAGCTAAGCGGGGTAGGGCCCGGTTAGTACTTGGATGGGAGACCGCCTGGGAATACCGGGTGCTGTAAGCATTTTTTTTTCTGAAGCCCATGAGCAGATCCATGTGCGTGTACTTGGGCCGCACGGGGCACTGCTGCTGTCGCTTACGGCCATACCACCCTGAACACGCCCGATCTCGTCCGATCTCGGAAGCTAAGCGGGGTAGGGCCCGGTTAGTACTTGGATGGGAGACCGCCTGGGAATACCGGGTGCTGTAAGCATTTTTTTTCTGAAGCCCATGAGCAGATCCATGTGCGTGTACTTGGGCCGCACGGGGCACTGCTGCTGTCGCTTACGGCCATACCACCCTGAACACGCCCGATCTCGTCCGATCTCGGAAGCTAAGCGGGGTAGGGCCCGGTTAGTACTTGGATGGGAGACCGCCTGGGAATACCGGGTGCTGTAAGCATTTTTTTTTCTGAAGCCCATGAGCAGATCCATGTGCGTGTACTTGGGCCGCACGGGGCACTGCTGCTGTCGCTTACGGCCATACCACCCTGAACACGCCCGATCTCGTCCGATCTCGGAAGCTAAGCGGGGTAGGGCCCGGTTAGTACTTGGATGGGAGACCGCCTGGGAATACCGGGTGCTGTAAGCATTTTTTTTTCTGAAGCCCATGAGCAGATCCATGTGCGTGTACTTGGGCCGCACGGGGCACTGCTGCTGTCGCTTACGGCCATACCACCCTGAACACGCCCGATCTCGTCCGATCTCGGAAGCTAAGCGGGGTAGGGCCCGGTTAGTACTTGGATGGGAGACCGCCTGGGAATACCGGGTGCTGTAAGCATTTTTTTTTCTGAAGCCCATGAGCAGATCCATGTGCGTGTACTTGGGCCGCACGGGGCACTGCTGCTGTCGCTTACGGCCATACCACCCTGAACACGCCCGATCTCGTCCGATCTCGGAAGCTAAGCGGGGTAGGGCCCGGTTAGTACTTGGATGGGAGACCGCCTGGGAATACCGGGTGCTGTAAGCATTTTTTTTTCTGAAGCCCATGAGCAGATCCATGTGCGTGTACTTGGGCCGCACGGGGCACTGCTGCTGTCGCTTACGGCCATACCACCCTGAACACGCCCGATCTCGTCCGATCTCGGAAGCTAAGCGGGGTAGGGCCCGGTTAGTACTTGGATGGGAGACCGCCTGGGAATACCGGGTGCTGTAAGCATTTTTTTTTCTGAAGCCCATGAGCAGATCCATGTGCGTGTACTTGGGCCGCACGGGGCACTGCTGCTGTCGCTTACGGCCATACCACCCTGAACACGCCCGATCTCGTCCGATCTCGGAAGCTAAGCGGGGTAGGGCCCGGTTAGTACTTGGATGGGAGACCGCCTGGGAATACCGGGTGCTGTAAGCATTTTTTTTTTCTGAAGCCCATGAGCAGATCCATGTGCGTGTACTTGGGCCGCACGGGGCACTGCTGCTGTCGCTTACGGCCATACCACCCTGAACACGCCCGATCTCGTCCGATCTCGGAAGCTAAGCGGGGTAGGGCCCGGTTAGTACTTGGATGGGAGACCGCCTGGGAATACCGGGTGCTGTAAGCATTTTTTTTTCTGAAGCCCATGAGCAGATCCATGTGCGTGTACTTGGGCCGCACGGGGCACTGCTGCTGTCGCTTACGGCCATACCACCCTGAACACGCCCGATCTCGTCCGATCTCGGAAGCTAAGCGGGGTAGGGCCCGGTTAGTACTTGGATGGGAGACCGCCTGGGAATACCGGGTGCTGTAAGCATTTTTTTTTCTGAAGCCCATGAGCAGATCCATGTGCGTGTACTTGGGCCGCACGGGGCACTGCTGCTGTCGCTTACGGCCATACCACCCTGAACACGCCCGATCTCGTCCGATCTCGGAAGCTAAGCGGGGTAGGGCCCGGTTAGTACTTGGATGGGAGACCGCCTGGGAATACCGGGTGCTGTAAGCATTTTTTTTTCTGAAGCCCATGAGCAGATCCATGTGCGTGTACTTGGGCCGCACGGGGCACTGCTGCTGTCGCTTACGGCCATACCACCCTGAACACGCCCGATCTCGTCCGATCTCGGAAGCTAAGCGGGGTAGGGCCCGGTTAGTACTTGGATGGGAGACCGCCTGGGAATACCGGGTGCTGTAAGCATTTTTTTTTCTGAAGCCCATGAGCAGATCCATGTGCGTGTACTTGGGCCGCACGGGGCACTGCTGCTGTCGCTTACGGCCATACCACCCTGAACACGCCCGATCTCGTCCGATCTCGGAAGCTAAGCGGGGTAGGGCCCGGTTAGTACTTGGATGGGAGACCGCCTGGGAATACCGGGTGCTGTAAGCATTTTTTTTTCTGAAGCCCATGAGCAGATCCATGTGCGTGTACTTGGGCCGCACGGGGCACTGCTGCTGTCGCTTACGGCCATACCACCCTGAACACGCCCGATCTCGTCCGATCTCGGAAGCTAAGCGGGGTAGGGCCCGGTTAGTACTTGGATGGGAGACCGCCTGGGAATACCGGGTGCTGTAAGCATTTTTTTTTCTGAAGCCCATGAGCAGATCCATGTGCGTGTACTTGGGCCGCACGGGGCACTGCTGCTGTCGCTTACGGCCATACCACCCTGAACACGCCCGATCTCGTCCGATCTCGGAAGCTAAGCGGGGTAGGGCCCGGTTAGTACTTGGATGGGAGACCGCCTGGGAATACCGGGTGCTGTAAGCATTTTTTTTTCTGAAGCCCATGAGCAGATCCATGTGCGTGTACTTGGGCCGCACGGGGCACTGCTGCTGTCGCTTACGGCCATACCACCCTGAACACGCCCGATCTCGTCCGATCTCGGAAGCTAAGCGGGGTAGGGCCCGGTTAGTACTTGGATGGGAGACCGCCTGGGAATACCGGGTGCTGTAAGCATTTTTTTTTCTGAAGCCCATGAGCAGATCCATGTGCGTGTACTTGGGCCGCACGGGGCACTGCTGCTGTCGCTTACGGCCATACCACCCTGAACACGCCCGATCTCGTCCGATCTCGGAAGCTAAGCGGGGTAGGGCCCGGTTAGTACTTGGATGGGAGACCGCCTGGGAATACCGGGTGCTGTAAGCATTTTTTTTTCTGAAGCCCATGAGCAGATCCATGTGCGTGTACTTGGGCCGCACGGGGCACTGCTGCTGTCGCTTACGGCCATACCACCCTGAACACGCCCGATCTCGTCCGATCTCGGAAGCTAAGCGGGGTAGGGCCCGGTTAGTACTTGGATGGGAGACCGCCTGGGAATACCGGGTGCTGTAAGCATTTTTTTTTCTGAAGCCCATGAGCAGATCCATGTGCGTGTACTTGGGCCGCACGGGGCACTGCTGCTGTCGCTTACGGCCATACCACCCTGAACACGCCCGATCTCGTCCGATCTCGGAAGCTAAGCGGGGTAGGGCCCGGTTAGTACTTGGATGGGAGACCGCCTGGGAATACCGGGTGCTGTAAGCATTTTTTTTTCTGAAGCCCATGAGCAGATCCATGTGCGTGTACTTGGGCCGCACGGGGCACTGCTGCTGTCGCTTACGGCCATACCACCCTGAACACGCCCGATCTCGTCCGATCTCGGAAGCTAAGCGGGGTAGGGCCCGGTTAGTACTTGGATGGGAGACCGCCTGGGAATACCGGGTGCTGTAAGCATTTTTTTTTCTGAAGCCCATGAGCAGATCCATGTGCGTGTACTTGGGCCGCACGGGGCACTGCTGCTGTCGCTTACGGCCATACCACCCTGAACACGCCCGATCTCGTCCGATCTCGGAAGCTAAGCGGGGTAGGGCCCGGTTAGTACTTGGATGGGAGACCGCCTGGGAATACCGGGTGCTGTAAGCATTTTTTTTTTCTGAAGCCCATGAGCAGATCCATGTGCGTGTACTTGGGCCGCACGGGGCACTGCTGCTGTCGCTTACGGCCATACCACCCTGAACACGCCCGATCTCGTCCGATCTCGGAAGCTAAGCGGGGTAGGGCCCGGTTAGTACTTGGATGGGAGACCGCCTGGGAATACCGGGTGCTGTAAGCATTTTTTTTTCTGAAGCCCATGAGCAGATCCATGTGCGTGTACTTGGGCCGCACGGGGCACTGCTGCTGTCGCTTACGGCCATACCACCCTGAACACGCCCGATCTCGTCCGATCTCGGAAGCTAAGCGGGGTAGGGCCCGGTTAGTACTTGGATGGGAGACCGCCTGGGAATACCGGGTGCTGTAAGCATTTTTTTTTCTGAAGCCCATGAGCAGATCCATGTGCGTGTACTTGGGCCGCACGGGGCACTGCTGCTGTCGCTTACGGCCATACCACCCTGAACACGCCCGATCTCGTCCGATCTCGGAAGCTAAGCGGGGTAGGGCCCGGTTAGTACTTGGATGGGAGACCGCCTGGGAATACCGGGTGCTGTAAGCATTTTTTTTTCTGAAGCCCATGAGCAGATCCATGTGCGTGTACTTGGGCCGCACGGGGCACTGCTGCTGTCGCTTACGGCCATACCACCCTGAACACGCCCGATCTCGTCCGATCTCGGAAGCTAAGCGGGGTAGGGCCCGGTTAGTACTTGGATGGGAGACCGCCTGGGAATACCGGGTGCTGTAAGCATTTTTTTTTCTGAAGCCCATGAGCAGATCCATGTGCGTGTACTTGGGCCGCACGGGGCACTGCTGCTGTCGCTTACGGCCATACCACCCTGAACACGCCCGATCTCGTCCGATCTCGGAAGCTAAGCGGGGTAGGGCCCGGTTAGTACTTGGATGGGAGACCGCCTGGGAATACCGGGTGCTGTAAGCATTTTTTTTTCTGAAGCCCATGAGCAGATCCATGTGCGTGTACTTGGGCCGCACGGGGCACTGCTGCTGTCGCTTACGGCCATACCACCCTGAACACGCCCGATCTCGTCCGATCTCGGAAGCTAAGCGGGGTAGGGCCCGGTTAGTACTTGGATGGGAGACCGCCTGGGAATACCGGGTGCTGTAAGCATTTTTTTTTCTGAAGCCCATGAGCAGATCCATGTGCGTGTACTTGGGCCGCACGGGGCACTGCTGCTGTCGCTTACGGCCATACCACCCTGAACACGCCCGATCTCGTCCGATCTCGGAAGCTAAGCGGGGTAGGGCCCGGTTAGTACTTGGATGGGAGACCGCCTGGGAATACCGGGTGCTGTAAGCATTTTTTTTTCTGAAGCCCATGAGCAGATCCATGTGCGTGTACTTGGGCCGCACGGGGCACTGCTGCTGTCGCTTACGGCCATACCACCCTGAACACGCCCGATCTCGTCCGATCTCGGAAGCTAAGCGGGGTAGGGCCCGGTTAGTACTTGGATGGGAGACCGCCTGGGAATACCGGGTGCTGTAAGCATTTTTTTTTCTGAAGCCCATGAGCAGATCCATGTGCGTGTACTTGGGCCGCACGGGGCACTGCTGCTGTCGCTTACGGCCATACCACCCTGAACACGCCCGATCTCGTCCGATCTCGGAAGCTAAGCGGGGTAGGGCCCGGTTAGTACTTGGATGGGAGACCGCCTGGGAATACCGGGTGCTGTAAGCATTTTTTTTTCTGAAGCCCATGAGCAGATCCATGTGCGTGTACTTGGGCCGCACGGGGCACTGCTGCTGTCGCTTACGGCCATACCACCCTGAACACGCCCGATCTCGTCCGATCTCGGAAGCTAAGCGGGGTAGGGCCCGGTTAGTACTTGGATGGGAGACCGCCTGGGAATACCGGGTGCTGTAAGCATTTTTTTTTCTGAAGCCCATGAGCAGATCCATGTGCGTGTACTTGGGCCGCACGGGGCACTGCTGCTGTCGCTTACGGCCATACCACCCTGAACACGCCCGATCTCGTCCGATCTCGGAAGCTAAGCGGGGTAGGGCCCGGTTAGTACTTGGATGGGAGACCGCCTGGGAATACCGGGTGCTGTAAGCATTTTTTTTTCTGAAGCCCATGAGCAGATCCATGTGCGTGTACTTGGGCCGCACGGGGCACTGCTGCTGTCGCTTACGGCCATACCACCCTGAACACGCCCGATCTCGTCCGATCTCGGAAGCTAAGCGGGGTAGGGCCCGGTTAGTACTTGGATGGGAGACCGCCTGGGAATACCGGGTGCTGTAAGCATTTTTTTTTCTGAAGCCCATGAGCAGATCCATGTGCGTGTACTTGGGCCGCACGGGGCACTGCTGCTGTCGCTTACGGCCATACCACCCTGAACACGCCCGATCTCGTCCGATCTCGGAAGCTAAGCGGGGTAGGGCCCGGTTAGTACTTGGATGGGAGACCGCCTGGGAATACCGGGTGCTGTAAGCATTTTTTTTTCTGAAGCCCATGAGCAGATCCATGTGCGTGTACTTGGGCCGCACGGGGCACTGCTGCTGTCGCTTACGGCCATACCACCCTGAACACGCCCGATCTCGTCCGATCTCGGAAGCTAAGCGGGGTAGGGCCCGGTTAGTACTTGGATGGGAGACCGCCTGGGAATACCGGGTGCTGTAAGCATTTTTTTTTTCTGAAGCCCATGAGCAGATCCATGTGCGTGTACTTGGGCCGCACGGGGCACTGCTGCTGTCGCTTACGGCCATACCACCCTGAACACGCCCGATCTCGTCCGATCTCGGAAGCTAAGCGGGGTAGGGCCCGGTTAGTACTTGGATGGGAGACCGCCTGGGAATACCGGGTGCTGTAAGCATTTTTTTTTCTGAAGCCCATGAGCAGATCCATGTGCGTGTACTTGGGCCGCACGGGGCACTGCTGCTGTCGCTTACGGCCATACCACCCTGAACACGCCCGATCTCGTCCGATCTCGGAAGCTAAGCGGGGTAGGGCCCGGTTAGTACTTGGATGGGAGACCGCCTGGGAATACCGGGTGCTGTAAGCATTTTTTTTTCTGAAGCCCATGAGCAGATCCATGTGCGTGTACTTGGGCCGCACGGGGCACTGCTGCTGTCGCTTACGGCCATACCACCCTGAACACGCCCGATCTCGTCCGATCTCGGAAGCTAAGCGGGGTAGGGCCCGGTTAGTACTTGGATGGGAGACCGCCTGGGAATACCGGGTGCTGTAAGCATTTTTTTTTCTGAAGCCCATGAGCAGATCCATGTGCGTGTACTTGGGCCGCACGGGGCACTGCTGCTGTCGCTTACGGCCATACCACCCTGAACACGCCCGATCTCGTCCGATCTCGGAAGCTAAGCGGGGTAGGGCCCGGTTAGTACTTGGATGGGAGACCGCCTGGGAATACCGGGTGCTGTAAGCATTTTTTTTTCTGAAGCCCATGAGCAGATCCATGTGCGTGTACTTGGGCCGCACGGGGCACTGCTGCTGTCGCTTACGGCCATACCACCCTGAACACGCCCGATCTCGTCCGATCTCGGAAGCTAAGCGGGGTAGGGCCCGGTTAGTACTTGGATGGGAGACCGCCTGGGAATACCGGGTGCTGTAAGCATTTTTTTTTCTGAAGCCCATGAGCAGATCCATGTGCGTGTACTTGGGCCGCACGGGGCACTGCTGCTGTCGCTTACGGCCATACCACCCTGAACACGCCCGATCTCGTCCGATCTCGGAAGCTAAGCGGGGTAGGGCCCGGTTAGTACTTGGATGGGAGACCGCCTGGGAATACCGGGTGCTGTAAGCATTTTTTTTTCTGAAGCCCATGAGCAGATCCATGTGCGTGTACTTGGGCCGCACGGGGCACTGCTGCTGTCGCTTACGGCCATACCACCCTGAACACGCCCGATCTCGTCCGATCTCGGAAGCTAAGCGGGGTAGGGCCCGGTTAGTACTTGGATGGGAGACCGCCTGGGAATACCGGGTGCTGTAAGCATTTTTTTTTCTGAAGCCCATGAGCAGATCCATGTGCGTGTACTTGGGCCGCACGGGGCACTGCTGCTGTCGCTTACGGCCATACCACCCTGAACACGCCCGATCTCGTCCGATCTCGGAAGCTAAGCGGGGTAGGGCCCGGTTAGTACTTGGATGGGAGACCGCCTGGGAATACCGGGTGCTGTAAGCATTTTTTTTTCTGAAGCCCATGAGCAGATCCATGTGCGTGTACTTGGGCCGCACGGGGCACTGCTGCTGTCGCTTACGGCCATACCACCCTGAACACGCCCGATCTCGTCCGATCTCGGAAGCTAAGCGGGGTAGGGCCCGGTTAGTACTTGGATGGGAGACCGCCTGGGAATACCGGGTGCTGTAAGCATTTTTTTTTCTGAAGCCCATGAGCAGATCCATGTGCGTGTACTTGGGCCGCACGGGGCACTGCTGCTGTCGCTTACGGCCATACCACCCTGAACACGCCCGATCTCGTCCGATCTCGGAAGCTAAGCGGGGTAGGGCCCGGTTAGTACTTGGATGGGAGACCGCCTGGGAATACCGGGTGCTGTAAGCATTTTTTTTTCTGAAGCCCATGAGCAGATCCATGTGCGTGTACTTGGGCCGCACGGGGCACTGCTGCTGTCGCTTACGGCCATACCACCCTGAACACGCCCGATCTCGTCCGATCTCGGAAGCTAAGCGGGGTAGGGCCCGGTTAGTACTTGGATGGGAGACCGCCTGGGAATACCGGGTGCTGTAAGCATTTTTTTTTCTGAAGCCCATGAGCAGATCCATGTGCGTGTACTTGGGCCGCACGGGGCACTGCTGCTGTCGCTTACGGCCATACCACCCTGAACACGCCCGATCTCGTCCGATCTCGGAAGCTAAGCGGGGTAGGGCCCGGTTAGTACTTGGATGGGAGACCGCCTGGGAATACCGGGTGCTGTAAGCATTTTTTTTTCTGAAGCCCATGAGCAGATCCATGTGCGTGTACTTGGGCCGCACGGGGCACTGCTGCTGTCGCTTACGGCCATACCACCCTGAACACGCCCGATCTCGTCCGATCTCGGAAGCTAAGCGGGGTAGGGCCCGGTTAGTACTTGGATGGGAGACCGCCTGGGAATACCGGGTGCTGTAAGCATTTTTTTTTCTGAAGCCCATGAGCAGATCCATGTGCGTGTACTTGGGCCGCACGGGGCACTGCTGCTGTCGCTTACGGCCATACCACCCTGAACACGCCCGATCTCGTCCGATCTCGGAAGCTAAGCGGGGTAGGGCCCGGTTAGTACTTGGATGGGAGACCGCCTGGGAATACCGGGTGCTGTAAGCATTTTTTTTTCTGAAGCCCATGAGCAGATCCATGTGCGTGTACTTGGGCCGCACGGGGCACTGCTGCTGTCGCTTACGGCCATACCACCCTGAACACGCCCGATCTCGTCCGATCTCGGAAGCTAAGCGGGGTAGGGCCCGGTTAGTACTTGGATGGGAGACCGCCTGGGAATACCGGGTGCTGTAAGCATTTTTTTTTCTGAAGCCCATGAGCAGATCCATGTGCGTGTACTTGGGCCGCACGGGGCACTGCTGCTGTCGCTTACGGCCATACCACCCTGAACACGCCCGATCTCGTCCGATCTCGGAAGCTAAGCGGGGTAGGGCCCGGTTAGTACTTGGATGGGAGACCGCCTGGGAATACCGGGTGCTGTAAGCATTTTTTTTTCTGAAGCCCATGAGCAGATCCATGTGCGTGTACTTGGGCCGCACGGGGCACTGCTGCTGTCGCTTACGGCCATACCACCCTGAACACGCCCGATCTCGTCCGATCTCGGAAGCTAAGCGGGGTAGGGCCCGGTTAGTACTTGGATGGGAGACCGCCTGGGAATACCGGGTGCTGTAAGCATTTTTTTTTTCTGAAGCCCATGAGCAGATCCATGTGCGTGTACTTGGGCCGCACGGGGCACTGCTGCTGTCGCTTACGGCCATACCACCCTGAACACGCCCGATCTCGTCCGATCTCGGAAGCTAAGCGGGGTAGGGCCCGGTTAGTACTTGGATGGGAGACCGCCTGGGAATACCGGGTGCTGTAAGCATTTTTTTTTCTGAAGCCCATGAGCAGATCCATGTGCGTGTACTTGGGCCGCACGGGGCACTGCTGCTGTCGCTTACGGCCATACCACCCTGAACACGCCCGATCTCGTCCGATCTCGGAAGCTAAGCGGGGTAGGGCCCGGTTAGTACTTGGATGGGAGACCGCCTGGGAATACCGGGTGCTGTAAGCATTTTTTTTTCTGAAGCCCATGAGCAGATCCATGTGCGTGTACTTGGGCCGCACGGGGCACTGCTGCTGTCGCTTACGGCCATACCACCCTGAACACGCCCGATCTCGTCCGATCTCGGAAGCTAAGCGGGGTAGGGCCCGGTTAGTACTTGGATGGGAGACCGCCTGGGAATACCGGGTGCTGTAAGCATTTTTTTTTTCTGAAGCCCATGAGCAGATCCATGTGCGTGTACTTGGGCCGCACGGGGCACTGCTGCTGTCGCTTACGGCCATACCACCCTGAACACGCCCGATCTCGTCCGATCTCGGAAGCTAAGCGGGGTAGGGCCCGGTTAGTACTTGGATGGGAGACCGCCTGGGAATACCGGGTGCTGTAAGCATTTTTTTTTCTGAAGCCCATGAGCAGATCCATGTGCGTGTACTTGGGCCGCACGGGGCACTGCTGCTGTCGCTTACGGCCATACCACCCTGAACACGCCCGATCTCGTCCGATCTCGGAAGCTAAGCGGGGTAGGGCCCGGTTAGTACTTGGATGGGAGACCGCCTGGGAATACCGGGTGCTGTAAGCATTTTTTTTTCTGAAGCCCATGAGCAGATCCATGTGCGTGTACTTGGGCCGCACGGGGCACTGCTGCTGTCGCTTACGGCCATACCACCCTGAACACGCCCGATCTCGTCCGATCTCGGAAGCTAAGCGGGGTAGGGCCCGGTTAGTACTTGGATGGGAGACCGCCTGGGAATACCGGGTGCTGTAAGCATTTTTTTTTCTGAAGCCCATGAGCAGATCCATGTGCGTGTACTTGGGCCGCACGGGGCACTGCTGCTGTCGCTTACGGCCATACCACCCTGAACACGCCCGATCTCGTCCGATCTCGGAAGCTAAGCGGGGTAGGGCCCGGTTAGTACTTGGATGGGAGACCGCCTGGGAATACCGGGTGCTGTAAGCATTTTTTTTTCTGAAGCCCATGAGCAGATCCATGTGCGTGTACTTGGGCCGCACGGGGCACTGCTGCTGTCGCTTACGGCCATACCACCCTGAACACGCCCGATCTCGTCCGATCTCGGAAGCTAAGCGGGGTAGGGCCCGGTTAGTACTTGGATGGGAGACCGCCTGGGAATACCGGGTGCTGTAAGCATTTTTTTTTCTGAAGCCCATGAGCAGATCCATGTGCGTGTACTTGGGCCGCACGGGGCACTGCTGCTGTCGCTTACGGCCATACCACCCTGAACACGCCCGATCTCGTCCGATCTCGGAAGCTAAGCGGGGTAGGGCCCGGTTAGTACTTGGATGGGAGACCGCCTGGGAATACCGGGTGCTGTAAGCATTTTTTTTTCTGAAGCCCATGAGCAGATCCATGTGCGTGTACTTGGGCCGCACGGGGCACTGCTGCTGTCGCTTACGGCCATACCACCCTGAACACGCCCGATCTCGTCCGATCTCGGAAGCTAAGCGGGGTAGGGCCCGGTTAGTACTTGGATGGGAGACCGCCTGGGAATACCGGGTGCTGTAAGCATTTTTTTTTCTGAAGCCCATGAGCAGATCCATGTGCGTGTACTTGGGCCGCACGGGGCACTGCTGCTGTCGCTTACGGCCATACCACCCTGAACACGCCCGATCTCGTCCGATCTCGGAAGCTAAGCGGGGTAGGGCCCGGTTAGTACTTGGATGGGAGACCGCCTGGGAATACCGGGTGCTGTAAGCATTTTTTTTTCTGAAGCCCATGAGCAGATCCATGTGCGTGTACTTGGGCCGCACGGGGCACTGCTGCTGTCGCTTACGGCCATACCACCCTGAACACGCCCGATCTCGTCCGATCTCGGAAGCTAAGCGGGGTAGGGCCCGGTTAGTACTTGGATGGGAGACCGCCTGGGAATACCGGGTGCTGTAAGCATTTTTTTTCTGAAGCCCATGAGCAGATCCATGTGCGTGTACTTGGGCCGCACGGGGCACTGCTGCTGTCGCTTACGGCCATACCACCCTGAACACGCCCGATCTCGTCCGATCTCGGAAGCTAAGCGGGGTAGGGCCCGGTTAGTACTTGGATGGGAGACCGCCTGGGAATACCGGGTGCTGTAAGCATTTTTTTTTTCTGAAGCCCATGAGCAGATCCATGTGCGTGTACTTGGGCCGCACGGGGCACTGCTGCTGTCGCTTACGGCCATACCACCCTGAACACGCCCGATCTCGTCCGATCTCGGAAGCTAAGCGGGGTAGGGCCCGGTTAGTACTTGGATGGGAGACCGCCTGGGAATACCGGGTGCTGTAAGCATTTTTTTTTCTGAAGCCCATGAGCAGATCCATGTGCGTGTACTTGGGCCGCACGGGGCACTGCTGCTGTCGCTTACGGCCATACCACCCTGAACACGCCCGATCTCGTCCGATCTCGGAAGCTAAGCGGGGTAGGGCCCGGTTAGTACTTGGATGGGAGACCGCCTGGGAATACCGGGTGCTGTAAGCATTTTTTTTTCTGAAGCCCATGAGCAGATCCATGTGCGTGTACTTGGGCCGCACGGGGCACTGCTGCTGTCGCTTACGGCCATACCACCCTGAACACGCCCGATCTCGTCCGATCTCGGAAGCTAAGCGGGTAGGGCCCGTTAGTACTTGGATGGGAGACCGCCTGGGAATACCGGGTGCTGTAAGCATTTTTTTTTCTGAAGCCCATGAGCAGATCCCACAAACCCCCCAACCCACCATCGCTTAACGAAAACACACCCTGAACACGTCGCTTACGGCCATACCACCCTGAACACGCCCGATCTCGGGAAGCTAAGCGGGGTAGGGCCGGTTAGTACTTGGATGGGAGACGCCTGGGAATACCGGGTGCTGTAAGCATTTTTTTTTCTGAAGCCCATGAGCAGATCCATGTGCGTGTACTGGGCGCACGGGGCACTGCTGCTGTCGCTTACGGCCATAACCCTGAACACGCCGATCCGATCTCGACCGATCTCGGAAGCTAGCGGGGTAGGGCCCGGTTAGTACTGGATGGGAGAGACCGCCTGGGAATACCGGGTGCTGTAAGCATTTTTTTTTTTCGTAAGCCCATGAGCAGATCCATGTGCGTGTACTTGGGCCGCACGGGCACTGC
>CM076980.1:49443130-49485755 GCA_039105355.1 Benthosema pterotum | reverse complement strand
CCGATCGCCAGACAACCCCTCCCCAAAGTCCCAGGGTCAGCGAGCCCCTCCGGAACCTCTACAGCCTGGCCGACGCCTCCCATGCTCCATTCCCATTAATTCATCTATTCTATCCTAATTGTCAATAAACCACTTAAACTTCCCAATGGTGTTTCTTCCGACTAGTGAATAGTATAATATATGTGCAATAGCATTTAGAGTAATAGGCTAATATGCATACTAGTGGCATATTGTAATAGGCTAATAAGTGTAATAGTGTAATATATGTGAATAGGGCAATAGTGTAATATATGTAATTGTGTAAGAGGGTAATATGTCTAATAGTGTTATAGTATAATATGTGTAATAAATGTAATAGTGTTATACGGTAATAAGATATGAGTACACATATTACAGTAGTAGACATTACCCTGTTATACTATGACACTAATACTATTACACACTATTACCCTATTGCACATATATTACACTATTACACTTATTGTCCTATTACACTTATATAATGGAATATATTGGAACAGGGGCATTTTTGCCATTAGGCAGACTAGGCCGTTGCCAGGGCGGCATGGGGGGGGGGGGCGTAATAGGCTAAGCCTCCCTTTCCAAATGGACCGTAAGGGTCCATTTGGTAAGGGGGGCTCCAGGGAAAATCTTGCCTAGGCTTAGAAACGCCACTGTATTGGAAGAATCATTCAAATGGTGATACAAGCGTGTAATTTGGTACAATTTATCATTGAAGGTAGAGATAGTGGCCCCCAAAATCCAAGATTTCTGTTCAGAAATGTGTTTTTACCTTCATAACTCAGAGTCCATTGATTTTTTTAGGCGAGTAAAGGCATTGAAGGTGAGTATAAAGTTACATTGTGGATATTTTGGTCTGTGTGTGGAGGTGGGGCTTGTGAGTGTGACTCATGAGAGCAGTGCCAGGGATAATTGATCAGCAGGTGTTTCTAGCTACCTAATTAAGCTCTCCTCTATATAACTGCATGCTGTGGCTGGGCTCAGTGTTTGACACAACACGTCAGAGAGAACATCAGCAAAGAGAGAGAGAGAGAGAGAGAGAGAGAGAGACTTCTGTATGCCAAAGAAACATTGACAACTGTTTTTGTTTTTCTTCGAACAAATCAACCTTTTCATTGTAGAGGATGTCTGCAGCCATTAATGCCAGACATGTGACAAAACTGGACACGGTGTTGTCTTTGTCAGCAAGATGCAAAGGAAGATTTAGTGTCACCAAAACAAAAGTTGCACAATGCAGATTCTGGATATATCATGCTAGGAAGAAATATTCCCATGTTCCATTCCCTAAATGCAATGCCAATTGATTTAGACCCAGCCAGGTTAGATGATGGTGATGGTATAGAGGAAACCCTACGAATAAATGATGCACAGTATCATGCTAGCTGTAGGCTCTTATTCAATAACACACAATTACAAAGAGCTCAAAAGAGAGTATCCCCATCAGATTCAGAGGAGGGCTACAGCACTCGAAAGCTTGCCAGAAAACATTATGATAAAAAGGCAACAGAATGTTTTCCTTGTGAAAAACCTGACAAAAAACAAAATCTGAGGCATGCTGAGTCCAGGCATTTGACTGAAAGGCTAAATCAGTGTGCACTGACTCTAAATGATGAGCGTCTACTTGGACTACTAAGTGCTGGCGATGCTGTAACTCAGCAGCTAAAATATCATCCTCGCTGTTTAGTTGCACTCTATAACAGGGAGCGGGCTCATGTTAAATCAAGGAATCAGGTGCAACACCCAAAGGAAGCACATCCAGTTGCTTTTGCCGAGTTGGTCAGCTATATATTTGAGACCAAAATTGCCAGTGAAGAATCCGGTAGTCCACCTATTTTTAGGCTGGCAGAATTGTTCAAATTTACAAGGAGCGTTTAAAACAGCTTTGTTCTGACACAATAGGTGTTAATGCTACAAGGCTGAAAGAACAACTAATCTCACACATTCCACATCTGGAACCACACACTCAAGGGTGAGACGTATTGATGGCCTTCAAGAAAGACATAGGCACAATTTTGGCAGAGACAACAAAGTCTGAGAAAGCTTTTCATTTGAATAAGGCAGCTTCCATGATAAGACATGAGATGTTGCAACATAAGTCAACATTTGACTCATTCTTGACAGGTGACATTAATGGTGCTGTTCCACCATTGCTGCTTCAATTTGTATCCATGATAGAGCATGGTTCAGACATCAAATCACAACTGGAACATGGGGCATCCAAATCCCACTTGGCGATTGCACAGCTATTACAGTATAACTGTTTTGCCAAGAATAAGGAGGGTACTAATCACAGGCATTCAAAAGATCGTGAGACACCATTCGCAGTATATATGGGCTTGAGTGTCTTTGGAAAAACCAGAAAGCGACAGATCATTGATATGCTTCATCACCATGGTTTAAGTATTTCATATGATCGAGTCCTAGAAATCTCTGCCCAGCTAAGAGAAGCTGCTGTTACTAAGTATATTGAAGATGGTGTTGTTTGTCCACAAACATGAAAAAAGGGTTGTTTACAACTACTGCTATAGATAATATTGACCACAACCCAACTGCCACTACAGCAAACACATCATTCCATGGTACCAGTGTATCAGTCTTCCAGCACATAAACAAAGATGGGGAAGGGGAAAGCCGTGATTCAATCAGACTGATTGATGGAACAAAAAAAACAAAACGTGTCCCTGAGCTTCCTGAGTCATATACCAACATCTGGCCAGCATACATTGATCAAAAACCAAATCCTCCATCATTAGAAGTACCACATTTCCCAGACAATGGTTTTATTAGGTCACACTTGAGAGAGGAATATTCTTGGTTAAATCATGTATTTCTTACTGAAAATGTGGCTGGTGCCATCAACATCACTTGGTCAGCTTATCATGCATCACGAAAACGAGGCCAGGCATTTCAAGTGAGCATCAGCGGCTTACTGCCCTTGCTCAGAGACAAAGCAAATTCCGTAGCCACAGTGAAGCATACCATGAGAAAGATCTGTGAAACAACTGCTTTCTTAAACCCTGGACAGACACCAGTTGTTGCTGCTGACCAACCCCTTTATGCTTTGGCAAAACAGATCCAGTGGCAGTGGCCAGAAGAATTTGGAGAGGACAAATTTATAGTTATGTTTGGTGGGTTGCACATTGAAATGGCAGCTCTAAAATCAATGGGGACGTTACTAAAAGACAGTGGTTTGACAGGCTGTCTTGATGAAGCAGCCGTGGGATCATCTGGTTCCGCAGAATCCTTTCTGACTGCCTCACATGTCACAAAGTCTCGGCAAATACACCAGATCACAGCTTGTAGCTTATACAAGCTGAAGAAGGATGCATACCAAGAATATTGCTCTGCTACAAATGTGCAGCCACCTTTGAACTTTGAAGATTGGTGTAAGGAAGCAAGACCAAACAATCCCCAATTCCATTTCTGGGACCTTATTTTGAACATGGAGTTAGCTACATTTACACTGATCCGATCTTTCAGGGAAGCAAACTTTATTCTGTATCGTGCAGCACTCTGTGAATTGATTCCCTATTTCTTTGCCAACAATAATGTCAACTATGCACGTTGGCTCTCCATCCACCTTCCAGACATGATGGCAATTGATGGTAAACATCCTAAAGTAGCAGAACAGTTTCACAAGGGGAATTTTGTGGTGCATAAATCAGAAAGAGAATTTTCAGCAATAGCCATAGATCAGGCCCATGAGCAAAACAACGCAGTTATTAAGGGTGATGGTGGGGCTATTGGACTGACAGAGGATCCTGCTGCTCTCAGGCGATGGATGGTTGCAGGACCAGAAATTAGCTACATTGTTGCTAAGTATGAGGCTGACAGTGAGACCAGAAAGGATGCAACACCAGTCACCAAACATCACGAGCAAGGTTTGCATGCTCAAAGGTCTTTCTTTGAAAAGGTTGATGCTCTTCACAGAGTTATTCAGGCACACGGCAATCCTTTCCTTGATGATTCAACTGACCTAATGGTATTGGACACAAAGGACATTGCTGATCCAGCCAATGCAAGAATGGTCATTGTTCACCACACAACTGGAAAGGAACAGTTCAAAACATTTTTGGAAGGACTGAAGAATCACAACGAATCAGGATTTTACAAGGCAATCAAGAAGAATCTAGTTTCTTTCTTTAAACATAAAACTGCTGTTGTTTCAAAGGAGAATTCTCTGAAATCTGATTGTCAGTTGTTTTCACGATTATTCATCTCTTGCCAGACAAGGCAGTGTGACTTAGAAGAATTCTTTATGCATGAAAACCAGTCAGCTCCTGCTTCCCTGAGTGATAATGGAATGATTCATTCATGCCAGAAGTCAGAACTGGAATCTGGAATCACCAAGCCTGATGTAGAGCCACAGTCTGACACTATCATCATTGATGGGTCAGCCTTCATCAATGCAAACCTCCACGTGGATCAAAAACATTTCATGACTATGCTGCAGAAGACATCCTTCCTAAGGTTGAGGCATATTGTTCAAAGTACAAGCGCATGGATATTGTCTTTGATGTGTACAAAAAGTCCAGCCTGAAGTCAGAAACCAGAGCCCGACGTGGGAAGTCCACTAGAAGAAAGGTAGCAGAATCTAGTAAGACTCCATCAAACTGGCCAAGCTTCCTACGAGATAATGACAATAAGACAGAACTCTTCAGCTTTCTGGCTAAAAAAATATGTCAAGTGGTAACAGAATGCACTATTGTGGTGACAAATGGAGAGGATGTAGTCAGCAACAATGAAATTGCAGAATCTTCAGCATTGGCCCCTTGCTCCCATGAAGAGGCAGATACTAGAATATTTGTGCATATACGACATGCAACAGCAAATGGGAGTACTTCAATGACAATAAAAGCTAACAACACTGATGTTGTTATACTAGCAATATCATGCTTCCAATCCTTCCAAGCAATGGGCTTAGAGAAGCTGTGGGTTGCTTTCGGTCAGGGAGCCCATTCAAGATGCATTCCAGTCCATGACATTGCCTCAACAATTGGGCCAGGAAGATGCAGTGGTCTACCCTTTTTCCATGCATTTAGTGGATGTGATGTTGTGTCTGCGTTCCGTGGCAAGGCTAAAAAATCTGCGTGGCAAACTTGGAATGTGTGTGATGAGGTTACAGAGACATTTGCCAAGCTCAGTCACTGGCCCACAAGCAATGACCTGCAAATGCTGGAGAAGTTCGTTGTCATAATGTATGACCGATCCAGTGCAGCAACAGCTGTCAATGATGCACGACTGCATATGTTCGCCCGTAAACAGAGGCCATATAATGGCATTCCCCCAACCAGTGCTGCCCTGAAGGAACATGTTAAGCGTGCAACCTATCAGGCAGCAGCCATCTGGGGACAAGCAACCATCACTCGGCCAGACATTCCAAGTCCTGCAGAATGGGGATGGAAACTAGAAGGAGAAAGGTGGTTGGTGAACTGGTCAACACTTCCACCAATTGCTGCCAGTTGCCAGGAATTAACCAAATGCTCCTGCAAACAAAGATGTGCTGGCAGGTGCAAATGCTTCCGTTCATCTCTTCCTTGTACAGCATCGTGCAGCTGTGACTGTGAATGATCGATGTAGTCAGGATACAGCAAATAGACCCCACAGACTGCATCCGTCTGACCGCTCCATAAACCTATTCTAGCCCTGGGATGTCAAAATCAAAATTCACATTTGTGGACAGACATGTTGAATGACAGATATTTACAGACTAGACTATTACACTATGCTACCATTACACGTATTACCCTATTGCACTATAACATTATTGCATATTTTACAGTATTACCCTATTGCACATATATTACACTATTACACTTATTAGCCTATTACACTATGGCACTATTATGCATATCTATTACACTATAACACTATGCCACTATTACACACATTGGCCTATTACACTATAACACTATTGCATATAGTACACTATTACCCTATTTCACATATATTACACTACTACACTTATTAGCCTATTACAATATGTCACTAGTATGCATATTAGCCTATTACACTAAATGCTATTGCACATATATTATACTATTATGCTATGCCACTATTACACGTATTAGCCTATTACACAATGGTACTATTATGCATATTACCCTATCCACTATTATACATATATTGTGCTATTACACTATAACACTATGACACTATTACACATGCGCTAATACACCATAACACTATTACATATATCACACTATTACCCTATTGCACATATATTACACTATTACACATATTAGCTTATTACACTATGACACTTATTACACTATTACACTTGTGTACTCATATCTTTTTTTTATGTTCTGTTTATTAATTTTTAAGTTGACAATTGCAGACATAACTTGAGAAATACAGAATAAGAAATAATGTGAAATTGTGTACTCATATCTTATTACCGTAAAACACTATTACATTTATTACACATATTACGCTATAACATGATAAGGTGAAATTTCCATACCAAAGGACATTTAGATATTACTGTTTCAAGCTCCCAACCATGCTGTGAAGGAAGCTTCACAGCTGTTGGCTAGGTGCGATATCCTGACCTTCTGCCCTGTCACCCCCAAACTTCCTTCCTAAACCCCCACAATACTTGTGTATTCACCTGTTTATTCAACCCTTTGATGTCTGATTTACCGAGGTTCCCACCCCTGGGTGGGGCTTCGGGCCAATATAAGCCACCACTAGAGAATAGCCTACACACAGAACCGAGCACAGAATCGGACAGACCATTGGAGGGCCGTTACTACAGAAGGCCATAGGGCCTGACCACGGAATGCTATGCTACCATGACAAATGCTTGCCTGAATGCAATCCTGGTGCTATCCTGCTACTATCCTGACGCTTAACCCTATAACGCCGTTGGTATCATATATGATACACCAATTCTTCAGCTGGCTCATGTTTCAGTGTAACCACTACTTTGTTCAAAAACTGTTGTATCACATCTGACACGTCTCCCTGCCCCACCTGGACCATACCATTTGCACTGCAAGTAGATACAGAGCCTCAGATGGTATGACCCAAAATGGCTGCCTCCATCTAATTTGCAACAGTAGAAGCCACTGTCCAAACATTTTGGTTTTGAGGACATTTTGGTGAGTTTTCCTTGTATATCTTTACTGATATTTTGAAATAAGGGTTGCATAACTTGATTGAACTTAGTAATTCTCAAAAAATAGCATTTTAGTTTGTTGTTTACCACATCTGAAAAGTATGTATCATATATGATACTACAGGTTTTTAGTACCATATAATGATGTATCATATATGATACTACAGGCTTTAGTCATTGCACAGCCTATGGGAATATCTATTATGCTCTACACAACTTTCATTCTTATAATTATTTTTCTACCAATCAAACATGCTGGGCATTCAATGTTGTTATGCATGTGTAATAGACAACACCTTTACTCAAATTCTAAATGTTGAACCCCAAACCTCAAATGCCTGACCTCACTGCCTGAATAGAGTACTACATAAGTACTACGTACAGTGAGTACAGTATACTCTATGGATACTACAGTGAGTACAGCGAGTACAGTGTACTCTATAGACATACAGTGACTACAGTGAGTACAGTGTAATCCATGTACAATACACTGAATACAGTGGGTGCAGTGTTATCCATGTACATTACACAGAGTACAGTGAGTACAGTGAGTACAGTGTACTCTATGGACACTACACTGAGTACAGTGAGTATAGTGAGTGCAGTGTACTCTATGGACTCTACACTGAGTACAGTGACTACTGTGTACTCTATGGACACTACACTGAACACAGTGAGTACAGTGTACTCTGTGGAGACTACAGTGAGTACAGTGTACTCTAGTACTGAGTACTAAGTTGTTAAGACCCGATGTATCATTTATGATACAATAAAAATAACATATAAATACATGTTTTTTGAAAAAACTTTTTTTTTAATTTTCTTGTATGACCTAAAAAGAGTTCAATTTCAAAAATTGGAATTTTCTGACTTGTCCTTCATAGTTCAGGCTTTAAAGGGTTAATAAACCTACAATATCATCTTACAAGAAGACTGCTTTTGACTCTATATGTTTAGTGTACAGTTTTCCGCCATATCAAACATTATTAGCTATTACTTTTATTAGCTATTACACTATTACATATATTACACTATTGCCCTATTCACATATATTACACTATTACACTTATTAGCCTATTACACTCATTACACATAGTAGACTATTAAACTATTACACTATGACACTATTGCATGTATTACACTAATACCCTATTACACATAGTCGCCTATTACACTATTGCACACATTGCCATATTACACTACTACACTTATTATCATATTACACCATGACACAGGCTACACTTGGTACGTTCCCGTCCCATATACACTTATTGTGAAGCACAGACACAGTGTGGTGCTCAAACAGACATTACCTGTGTGGCTTATATTCGCAAACTATGCGCAGCAAAATTAACACTGGAACAGCATTCACGTTCGGTTTAATAACTCCCAAACTGTTTCATCAATTGAAAAACTTGAAGTGGTTTACGATAGCAGACCCATGTGGGTCCATTTCCTGAAAATGGTAGATCTGATGATAAAAGGATCGTTGAGTAAAAGAGTGAAACGTGCCAAAACGTTACAATTAAGTTGCCTCATCACTACCCATATGTTGTAACTCAATAACTGTATAACATACAGACATGTATTTGATACCAAAATGTCCGTAATGTCCAACTTTATATTCACTATCAATACATTTATGGGGCCTAAAATCGTTGCTTTTTGAGTTATAAAGGAAAAAACACATTTTTGGACAGACATCTTGGATTTTGGGGGCGGCCATCTTGAAATTTTGCATGGCACGGAGTGCTTTTGTGAATAGTGGGGTTTGAAGAGTGTGTGTACCAATTCCCATGCCTGTATCACCATTACATTAATTAAGAATCAATACAGTATTACAAATGTCTTGCTCTCCCAAGTCTGTAAAAGTACCTATATGCTGTATCTCAAGAACCGTAATAGATACAGACGTGTGTTTGGTACCAAAATATCCGCAACAAGAGACTTTGTATTCACTCTCAATACATTTATGGTGCTTAAAATCAATGCATTTGAAGTTATAAAGGGAAAACCACATTTCTGGGTGGACATCTTGGATTTTGGGAGCCGCCATATTGGATTTTTGGATGTCTAGGTTTAAAAAGTTAAAGAGATGGCCAAGAAGAATGTCCATGCCATTTTCACACCTGTATCACAAAATGAACGATGGTTTCTCTAAGCCGCTGTACTATGGGGAGTAAAGAGGCCCCTAGAGGTCCCCTAGAGGTGGATGGCTGCTCCCTGGAGGAGGGGGACTGTTGCGCCCTTTGAGTCGCAGGCCGGGTTCATCGCTGTCGTTGGCAGGCCTTGGAGGGGTGGGGAGGTCATCCACGTCGGGTGTGGTGATCATCTGGGGCGAAGGGTCTTCGCCAGGCCCTGGCCGCTCCGCGGCCAGCCTGGCCCGCTCCTCTGCCAGCTTCACTTTTACTTCTGCCCAGCCAGCCTCCCAAATTAAGTCTTTGGCATGCTGGCTGCCAGTCCGAGGGTCCTTCCCGTGCACTTGCCGAATGTGACGGGGAAGTTTGCTACCCTGAAACTGGCAGCCAGCAGCCGGGCAAGGGCACCTGTCGTTGGCCAGCGTGCCACGCGAGAAATCGAGGTAAACCCTCCGTTCCACTGCGTTTTTAATTTTATGCACATTGCATATATGTTCTCGTAGCCTGGAAATCTCTCTCCCACAAGCGGGCACCTGGCACATAACAGGTTCATCGCTGTCCTTCTTAGCTCGAGGCTGAAACGACAGAAGAAAGTACATGAGAACGTGCAATGATCTTAAACATGTGGCAAATAACAGTAGATCTACTGTGAGTTGGACGGTTCAAATGCCATTGCAATAGTGTGAAATGGATGTGGTCCAATTTGGTCTAGTGTCAAATGGACTGCCGGACCAATTGACAGTACTATGTTTTGTGACACCAAATGATTGAAAACCCAACTTGTACTCCTTCTCAGGTGATGCTTTGGTGCGGGAGGGGAGGCTAGTGTGAAATGGTGCCAAAATTAACCCAAACAACCCCAAAAGTGATGAATAACTTTATCCAGCAAGGATGTGGTGTTGTTATTGTGACTAATACACAGTCCAAAATACATAGCCAAAATCACCAAACATATGTGTGCCGTCATCAGCCAAGGGTGTTTCGTGACGTGTGCCATCATCAGCTTGTCGAGTTGTACGACGTGTGCCATCATCGGCCAGGGGTGTTGCATGTGTGTTTACCTCCAACAATGTGTCTGAGTTAGCTGATCTATTAGATCAGGGGTTTTCAACCTTTTTGACTCCAGGGACCAACATTTATTCAGCATTTGAGCCACGGACCACCATTGGATGACATTTTAGCCCCAGAGACCTAAAACTAAAGAATTCTTTTGTTTTTTTTCCACAATTCCAGGCTGTATTTTGCCAACAAAACAGTGTAAACTTCTTAATTAAGTGGTGCTAATTCAGATGATAAATATTTTAACTCTTGAGAGTGTGAAAATGAAACCAAATGGACCCGCAAGGGTCCATTTGGTTTCATTTTTACATTATCAAGAGTTACATCTGGTTAACCAACTTTCCATCATTTAGCCTGGGGACCACCTGGAACCCTCTCAGGGACCACTGGTGGTCCCCGGACCACCTGTTGAAAACCCCTGTATTAGATGATGCGGTCTGATGAGCGCTGTAGGCAAAGGTCAAACAGAAGACAATATTAAATGGTTTGGTTCTGTACTGCCCTGTCATACAACTGGTGGTAGCATTATGAACCACACACATGCCATTACAACTGCATTTCGAAATTGACCAAAGTTATCCTTTAAACTTTTTTCATCATCTATCACAGCTGCTGATTGGTCCTTCTCCCTCTGTATGTGAGAGAAACGTCTGGCTTTGGCTATATCTGCATATGGTATACGTTCAATATGTTGTGCATGATGTGTATTGTGTGACATTCGACAAGCTCCAGTCTACAGTATTTTTTAGGCATACTGCCTGTAACCGTCCTGGGATTCTGAAAGAAGAATATAAAATACCCCATAGCAAAAAAAAAAAAAAACGAATTCTCTGTCACCTATAAGTCCCGCCAAGTCCCCCCAAAGTTTCAGAGCGAACCGGTAAAAGGTAACCAATCAGCTTGCGAGTTGTGCTGTGCTGCCTGTCAATCATTCCATTGTGCACATGCATTACAAGATTGTTCTAGGCAGGCTTGTAACCCTCGCCGACACGTGCACGAAATCAGTTCGTCCAGAGCAGCTAGCGGAGAAGTCAGATATTCAGTGAGAAGATTCAGAGAGATTCAGTTAGAGATTCAGAGTGTGTGAAGCAATGTCTGAGGACAAAAAAAAAAATGCCTATACCTGCGTTGGCAACCACCGCATATACGGCAAAAACTGCCAAAAAAAGAAAGTTGGACGAGGCTACCATAAAGGCTCGCAAAAAAAAGAAGCAGACAAGGCGAGAGGAGCAACGCGGGTGAACCTCGGCATATCTTCCATGTTCGCGTGAATATAGCGGCGGGACAGGTGCCAGTCAAAACAGTAGTCGTGCACGCGCATCTGGCCAGCACAGCCGTCATGCACGAGTTCTCGTAGGCGGGACAGGAAGTTGAATAATTTTTCAAAATTCTTCCATTTTGCGACTTCAAAGGTAAACATTTTTAACTTCAAGCGTTCTGATATGACTGTACAACCCCTAAGATGCAAAAATTCGGGACTTTGCGTTTCACAACAACAAAACCTGCAGACTGGAGCTTCAATGCTGATAGACACCTGAATTTCCTCCTGGACAAATAAATCTTACTCTATTCAACTCTAGTGAGTGTATTGTGGATGAACAGAGGCCAACTCACTTTTCACAAACATCCACATGGTCTTGAATAGTGGCAAACATGAAAGTCTTCCCGCAATACACGCAATCCACCACACACTGATCTTCAGGTGAGTCATCTGGCTCATTTAAAGCCTAAAGCAACAAAGAGGGGGAAAAATACAGTAAGTAAAAACAATATTGACTGACATTAATTTCATAACTTCTCGCCATTTTGTGTCTGCATCTCAGAATAGACGAAAGTCTTCCAATTCAGCTCTGTAATGTTAATATATTGCTTAACGGGTGTAAGTTTCTTGAAAATATGTGCTGATGAGGTTGACAAGTCTTGAAATGGAATGAGCACACAGCCAGTGGACCATTCCATCATTAACGCTGAATTTAGCTGTGCTTAAGTGCAAAAGCAGAGTTTCCAGGAACAGCAGCCATAACGTGAAACTGAAGCCATTCCACAATAATGGTGGGGGGTTCACTGCACCTGCCCACAGGAAAGCTGGCGTTGTACTCGTGTACGGTGTACAAGGGAAGTCTTTATCAACAATTGTCTAAAATGCCATTACATTGGAGAGTCGGGCACACATTTTCAAATCACTTTCATGGCTGTCGTGTGAGCTGATATTGGTGAGCGGAAACGCAGCTGCACCTCGCCAGAGAGGCCCATGTTCAGTAATCACGAGGTGCAGACATTTCATAATCCTACATCCAAATTAGAAGGCATAACCTTGTCCTTAACAGTTGACATTTCAATTCAATGCATAAAGGTTAAATACTTGCACCAATTGTTATGTTTACCTGCATAAAGGTAAAATACTTGCACCAACTGTTATAACAAGTTATATTATACCTCCATGTCAATGTCCTTTTGGAGGGGTCTCACGTAGAGCACTGCCTGGCCGATGTTGGCACTTGAGCATAAATAGAATGGTGTGTAGCCATCCACAGGGCAGGGAACAGGCACAAGGTGTTTGGCTCTTGAAGAGCCCCTTGTCCTCAATAGTTGGTACCCACCACAGCTGGCTAAAGCCGGGTAGGTGCCCAAAACAGTGTTTGTGAAATCTGCCGAGGAGCACGATTTATCTGCAAAGAAAGCAGTCACAGTTTCTTTGGGAGACAATAAAAACAAACACAAGCTTATTAAAATTAAAAAAAAAATGAAAGATGCTCCAATCAGCTTTTTCCCCCTTTGGCCTGATCAACTATCACCGTGGAGCACAGAAAGAATCCAAACTTTTTTTTTTTCTTTTTAGGTGCACTGTGTAATAGTTCAGAATTTCCTGCAGGAAATCCCTGAGTCTGGTAGGTGGAGTTGAGTGAGGAATTCACACGGTCGGCTTTTTGATCAGTGCTTTATTGTGCTTGCTAATGAAGCTATTTTTAGGATGATCATGATCAGTGGCAGACTGATTGGAGCATCTCTTAAAGTGATGGTTCGGAGTAGATTCAACCTAGGGTCATGTGAACCGTCACATGTCAAGTAGCCCAGCCAAAGTTTTTTCTACCTTGGCCGAACATTGGCCGAGTTACCGAGTGATCCTGAATAGTTTCCTACTAGCGCAAATGGATCCTGGCAATATTTTCAAACTTACCACACAAACATCTCATGCCATAACACCCAACTTCTACAGTAGTAGAAGTGTGGTCTATACTCACAAAACGATGCATTTGGAACTTTGTACGTAGTCCAGGAGTTTATTATTATCAAGACAAGCCGATTAGCTTTTCTGCTGCTAAATATCCTCGACGTCACTTCCTTCAGCTGGGACAAGTCCATAAAAGTCCTTATTGAATACCTCCAAAACCTTTTCTCTGAACAGTGATAAAGGCTTATAATTTCAAGTCAACTCTTAAAGGTAGGGTAAGTGATTTGAAATTCATGGTGTAGTACCAGCCGGGTGCACTAGGGGCCCCCAAGAGTAGCTACACTATGTGAACCTGCTACTCGATCCTGATTGGATGAGAATTCACCCTCCACCTGGGGAACTTTTATTAGCTCCTCTGCTAACATGTGGGAGGGGGAAACTCCATATATGGTCTGCACACCTTATAATAGAGTATTTTAACAGAAAAAATGTTTTTTTTTGGGTGATATCTGACAAAAGTGAAATCACTTCCCCTACCTTTAACACAGTGAACACCTAGTCCAGCCCTTCCCGGTGTGATCTATCCTCTTACAGCATAGTACACCCCCTGGCCTTGTCAATTCTACCACCAGGCAGGACTAGGCCAGACTTGGCTGCCCTGCTGCGGCAGCTGGGGATAGTTTCGCTAAAACCCCCTAAACCATTTTTCCTTACGGACGCAGTACCCCCCGCGGCTGCCGCGCTTTGAGCGGATGGGCGGTGGCGCTGTCATACGGGCGCAGTACCCCCGGCGGCCGCCACGTTCGGAACAACGGCGCTGTTCTGTGCGCCGACCCCCGCCCCTCCCTTCCCCTAAACTCTCCTCCTAAACGGCTCGGTATGGTAGACTGCAGCTGCCTGCTTACAGAGACCTCCGTCTTTTCTATAAACAGATCAAGAAATGCCTCCTAAGACTGCCTCACGACTGTGGATTTCATATTTTATCTGGACATGGACACGTGGACTTTTTTCGCTGCTTTGTTTTGTTTCGTTTGGACTGGAGAAGCTTTGGTTGGAGTGGGTAGGAGCAGCAGCAGCAGCAGCCTGGCGGAGCAGGATGATGGTCGTGGGTCTCCTTTTCGCTATTTATCGTGGCTTTCAAACAAATCAAGGTATTTGAAATGCCTTTGTCATGGCTGGCTGACTGTCTCACAACCGTGGATTTTATATTTTATGTTTTATTTGGACGTTGAGGCGTGGATTGCCCGGCTATTGTGCTGCTGCTGTTGGAACATGAACGGCAACAGAGGTAGGCAAATAAATGCACTTTCTTTGTCATAGAACCACAGATAAACTCCATGACTTGTCAAATGGGAGGTTTTTGTGCTTATACTGTGGTGGTGACTTGGTGAATACAGTGGATTTGTATTTAGATCGGTCGGCGAGGTTGGATATTTGCCGTTCTAGCCGCTCGGAGCTATAGGCTAAGCGATAGTCAGATTTGCGACAACATCGTTCGCTTCATGGCGCCAGAGCAATGGAGGCTCTTCTACATAAACTCCTATAGGGGATGGTGACAAAATAGGCATCCCTGAACCAGTTCAATGCGTTGCTTTCTGTCCCCTTAATGTCGCAACTCCTAATGCTGCTGTTCTGCTGTGATGATGAAAACACATGGTTTGGACCGCAACACCGACGCGACGTGTGCCGCAGAAGTTTCATTGACCACACACATGTATCACAAAACCTCCAAAGGCATGTATTATTGCGTGTTTGAATTGCCAGATGTTTCTATTCACTTGTCTTTGACCGTGGAACTGATGCTAAGGCTATCGCTTAGCATCATTATGCTAACCGCCTACCTAGGCCAGCGTTTTTTTTAGCAAGGATAACGTTAGCAAGGATAAGAAAAAGGGGCGTGGCCCTTCAAAATAAAAGTACCCAGTGAAATAAACAAAAATGAGTAATTTGCACATAAATTGCCCATTAGAACTATAAATAGAGTATATAAACGAAAATATACAAAACAATAAGTATTTTTGTTAACACCTAGCTTTAGCAAGGGACCGGCTAGAGTTGCGACATTGAGGGGTCAGAAACTGAGCAAATGCAGACGAACAATTGTCCACATTCTAAATAGAAGTCTATCTAGAGAGCCGCCATTAGGCTCGCCCCATAAAGTGAACGGCGATGTCGTAATGTGTCACTTTCTATAGTAGGGCTATAGGCTACACGAAGGCTCCTTATCCTTAGAGATCCATGCCAACAACAATCACACTTTATTGTTCATTTTGTAATAGTTTGAAGCTGTTGAAGCTCCGTTTTTGTTCATTTTGTAATAGTTTGAAGCTGTTGAAGCTCCGTTTTTATGGACTGTAATGTTATTATGATCACCATCATCATGGCTTATATTTTACGTGTATTTAAAGTGTATTCATGTAAGGCATGGTGAATATGGCTCATCACATTGGCAGTGGTGCGTTCTGTTTACAGAAACGGGGTTCGAGTCCCTGCGGTGTGTGCTTAATGTTTCACAATTTGTCCTGCATGTTTACATATGTCAGTTAGCAATCCGTTTATTCATTTGTATCGTAATAATAACGTACACTTGTGTTGGTAAACACTGGCTCCGGTGGGTTGCCAGTTTCCGCAGAGAACAAAGCAACTAGGTGCATGTAAACAGGCCCAAGCCAAGTGGTTTATAATAAGCGGACATGCCAACACATGGAACAGCACATGCCTAATTTGCATACACAGGGCAGCTATTCAGCTATACTGCTAATGTCTATTTTCTAATAAATACTGTAGTGTACACAAAACCTAAGATGATGTTTGCCATGTAAGTGACCTAAAGGGGAATTCCACCTATTTTCAACATTTTACTATGTTGTTAATATACCTTAGAGATGTTGTGAGCACATTATAAAAAGTTCCCCCTATTGTTTCCTAGAAATGGTGGTCTGATAAGATGATTAACATGCTGAAACACAGTTTGATGACATCATCAAGTTGTGTTTCACCATGTTAATGATTTTTTTTTAGAACCTTTTTTTGGTTCTAACCAAATGGACCCGCTAAGGTCCATTTGGTTCACATTTGTACACTCTCAGGAACTAAATTAAAATGATGACATGTATTATAACTGTAATTGATACTCTTAGTAGAATATGTCTTAATACAGTTGGTGTTGATTCAATTATTGTTTTATTAGACAAAATAGAACAGTAGTAAGTACAGCCAAAACAAAATAATTCACATAGCAGGCAGGGTGTTTCAAAAAGCAAATGTACACGTATAGCTCTTGCTCTGGCTGGCTTTGGTTATGGGGTTTGGAGCTTCATAGTAATCCGCTGACTGCTTCATCTCTCCTGTTGTGTGCTTATATTGTATATAAAATGCAGCATTTTCACTAGAGTGCAATGCTGTGTTAAGATCACCACACTTAAAACCCACTATATATGGTCTATCACATTAATACATCATATATCATATCAATATGTACTGTATACCACAGCTTGTAAACACACACACACACACACACACACACACACCACACACACACACACACACACACACACACACACACACACACACACACACACACACACTATTTGGGAGAAACTTTCATCTAATGTAGTGTACCAAACTGCAGCAAGTGTGAAAATGAATACTGTTGAATGAAACCCACAAACAGTCTGTGAGGTGGCGCTTCTGCATCGCCTCCGTGTAAGGAGGTGATGCAGAAGTGGGGTCACACAGAAGTGTCCAGTGCACTACAGAAACGTGATGACTTGCTGCCTCATATACCGGTCACTGAATGGTGTTGGTGTTTTAAATGGTCTGCTGAAGGTTTACACATTGAACATCATCTTGCTGTTATTATTATGTTGCACAGGTTCCTTTGCTGTGAGAGTTCACAGACAGATTGTCCACCAGTCCCCACACTTCCTCCATTAGATTGTCCACTCCACCCTTCTCCTCTGCTGGCTTCCCCTACAGAAGAGGGGAGCTGCCTGCCGATTCAAGGTGACCCCTGCTTCAGCATCATCATCTTCAGTATCCACGCCTGTGGGATTGGAGAGAGAGAGTGCTGATCAGCTATTTTCACAACATTTTTAACATTTCAGATTCATTGTACCAAGTCTAAGTCTCTAGCCTCCCTACAGAGTGTTAGTAAACACAGACAGTGTTTAAAAAAATCATGACAGCATTTTTGAGGGAATAAATGTTTATTAGTACTGGAGTCTTCATGATGATGGTGTCAAACATAGACAGAAAAAGCTGATGTTTAACAATATTTGAGCACTGCATTTTTACCTTTAGCAAGAAAACTAAAAGTGATCATTGTGAATCCGAACAAATTACAATAGATGACAATGAGAGCTTGAGTTTAACTACAGGACTCCTTACAGGAGAATAATAAATGCCATTAGCAATACAACAGATAACAACAACAGGTAAACAACAACAATCAATGGTTCAAACATAACAATACATGCACAGCTTATTATTTTAGTACATAATGCAAAGTCAAGCAGGGGCCATGTCCAGTCCTAGTAGGGTCTGACAACAGGTTTTTGTTTTGCACATCCTTGCGTGCCGATAGAAAGCTGCTTCTTCCAGATTGGTCATCTAAGAAGAAAGAATATGACTTATTAATTGAATCATAGCTACTAACAATGTAAAAATAACCATTATAGAAAATCAAGGGCAGAGAAGTAAGTCACACACACACACTGGTACAATTATATCTCAAAATATATGTTTTTGGTAATTTTACATCCATTGTCACATTAAATATCACATTAACTGTTCAAAAACTGACTGATTCTATCTTCCTTGAGTGGGAATCGAACACCCATCTCCAGATCTCTCCAGATCTCTAACAGAGAACAGTGCAAAATTCTGATTGGCTGAAAAAGATGGCCATAACTGCCTGGCAGCCGAGGCAGGGTGTCGTTTCATTGGCTGTTTGTCTGTGCCAGCTATCCGCGACCGGCCGCCGCGTGAAAGGCAGCTACTCTCACCACTACACCACCTAGGCATGTAGTGCCAGTGGTAAGGTGTCCAACTAATTCCTGAGCTACAGTACAACATACAAGGGAAAAAGTGCAATCCCAACAAGATTGTGCCCCTACGGGGCACAGGTCTCCACCGTCCTGGCCCAGCAATTGATATTATTCTAATATATATAAAACACTAATGCCAGCCATCCTTCACACCTATGACCTCATCATGACCTCATCCATGATGACCTCATCCACCCTTTGGTCTCATGTTTGAACGTGCACTGGTAGTAGTATATCAACTATAACCTCATCATGCTGTAATCATGGGACGGACAGATTGAGGACAGATAGTCGCGCCACAGACAGACTTAGGACATGCACGGACAGAGGGCGTTTTATAGTCCCCATGATTACCTCATCATGCTGTAATCATGGGACGGACAGATTCGTCGTGCCACAGACAGACTTAGGACGTGCACGGACGGAGGGCGTTTTATAGTCCCCACCTTCGGTGGAGACAACAATGACACATTGCGACTTGGCTGGGAATCTCTGGCATGAAACACTGCGTATTGCGTTGGCAGGGAATCCATGTGCATGTCCTTGGGCCATACCACCCTGAACACGCCCAATCTCGTCCGATCCCATAAGCTAAGCGGGCTAGTGCCCGGTTAGTACTTGGCTGGGAGACCACCTGGGAATAACGGGTGCTGTTAGCATTTTTTTCTGAAGCCCATGAGCAGATCCATGTGCGTGTTTTTAGGCCGCATAGGGCACCGCTGCTGTCGCTTACGGCCATACCACCCTGAACACGCCCGATCTCGGAAGCTAAGCGGGGTAGGGGTAGTACTTGGATGGGAGACCGCCTGGGAATACCGGGTGCTGTAAGCATTTTTTTTTCTGAAGCCCATGAGCAGATCCATGTGCGTGTACTTGGGCCGCACGGGGCACCGCTGCTGTCGCTTACGGCCATACCACCCTGAACACGCCCGATCTCGTCCGATCTCGGAAGCTAAGCGGGGTAGGGCCGGTTAGTACTTGGATGGGAGACCGCCTGGGAATACCGGGTGCTGTAAGCATTTTTTTTTTGAAGCCCATGAGCAGATCCATGTGCGTGTACTTGGGCCGCACGGGGCACCGCTGCTGTCGCTTACGGCCATACCATCCTGAACACGCCCGATCTCGTCCGATCTCGGAAGCTAAGCGGGGTAGGGCCGGTTAGTACTTGGATGGGAGACCGCCTGGGAATACTGGGTGCTGTAAGCAATTTTTTTTCTGAAGCCCATGAGCAGATCTACAGTATGTGCGTGTACTTGGGCCGCACGGGGCACCGATGCTGTCGCTTACGGCCATACCACCCAGAACACGCCCGATCTCGTCCGATCTCGGAAGCTAAGCGGGGTAGGGCCCGGTTAGTACTTGGTTAGTACTTGGATGGGAGACCGCCTGGGAATACCGGGTGCTGTTAGCATTTTTTTTTTTCTGAAGCCCATGAGCAGATCCATGTGCGTGTGTACTTGAGCCGCACGGGGCACCACTGCTGTTGCTTACGGTCATAACACCCTGAACACGCCCGATCTCGGAAGCTAAGCGGGGTAGGGCCCGGTTAGTACTTGGATGTGAGGCCGCCTGGGAATACAGGGTGCTGTAAGCATTTTTTTTTCTGAAGCCCATGAGCAGATCCCTTTGCATGTACTTGGGCCGCACGGGGCACCACTGCTGTTGCTTACGGCCATACCACGCTGAACACGCCCGATCTCGTCCGATCTCGGAAGCTAGCGGGGGTAGGGCTCGTTTAGTACTTTGATGGGAGACGGCCTGAGAATACTGGGTGCTGTAAGCATTTTTTTTCTGAAGCCCATGAGCAGATCCATGTGCGTGTTCTTGGGCCGCACGGGGCACCGATGCTGTCGCTTACGGCCATACCACCCTGAACACGCCCGATCTCGTCCGATCTCGGAAGCTAAGCGGTGTAGGGCCCGGTTAGTACTTGGATGGGAGACCGCCTGGGAATACCGGGTGCTGTTAGCATTTTTCTTTCTGAAGCCCATGAGCAGATCCATGTGCGTGTGTACTTGAGCCGCACGGGGGCACCACTTCTGTTGCTTACGGTCATAACAACATGAACACGCCCGATCTCGGAAGCTAAGCGGGGTAGGGCCCGGTTAGTACTTGGATGGGAGGCCGCCTGGGAATACGGGTGCTGTAAGCATTTTTTTTTCTGAAGCCATGAGCAGATCCCTTTGCGTGTACTTGGGCCGCACGGGGCACCACTGCTGTCGCTTACGGCCATACCACCCTGAACACGCCCGATCTCTTCCGATCTCGGAAGCTAAGCGGGGTAGGGCCCGGTTAGTACTTTGATGGGAGACGGCCTGGGAATACTGGGTGCTGTAAGCATTTTTTTTTCTGAAGCCCATTAGCAGATCCATGTGCGTGTTCTTGGGCCGCACGGGACACCGCTGCTGTCGCTTACGGCCATACCACCCTGAACACGCCCGATCTCGTCCGATCTCGGAAGCTAAGCGGGATAGGGCCTGGTTAGTACTTGGATGGGAGACTGCTTGGGAATAACGGGTGGTGTAAGCAATTTTTTTTCTGAAGCCCATGAGCAGATCCATGTGCATGTACTTGGGCCGCACGGGGCACCACTGCTGTCGCTTACGGCCATACCACCCTGAACACGCCCGATCTCGTCCGATCTCGGAAGCTAAGCTGGGTAGGGCCCGGTTAGTACTTGGATGGGAGACCTTGTATGGGAGACCGCCTGGGAATAACGGGTGCTGTAAGCATTTTTTTTTCTGAAGCCCATGAGCAGATCCATGTGCGTGTACTTGGGCCGCACGGCGCACCGCTGCTGTTGCTTACGGACATACCACCCTGAACATTCCCGATCTTGTCCGATCTCGGAAGCTAAGCAGTGTAGGGCCCGGTTAGTACTTGGATGGGAGACCGCCTGAGAAATAACAGGTGCTGTAAGCATTTATTTTCTGAAGCCCATGAGCAGATCCATGTGCGTGTACTTGGGCCGCACGGCGCACCGCTGCTGTCGCTTACGGCCATACCACCCTGAACACGCCCGATCTCGTCCGATCTCGGAAGCTAAGCAGGGTAGGGCCAGGTTAGTACTTGGTCTCCTCGGAAGCTAAGCAGGGTAGGGCCCGGTTAGTACTTGGATGGGAGACCGCCTGGGAATTATGGGTGCTGTAAGCATTTTTTCCTGAAGCCCATGAGCAGATCCATGTGCGTGTACTTGGGCTGCACGTCGCACCGCTGCTGTTGCTTACGGCCATACCACCCTAAACACGCCCGATCTCGTCCGATTTCGGAAGCTAAGCAGGGTAGAGCCCGGTTAGTACTTGGATTGGAGACCGCCTTGTAATAACGATTGCTGTAAGCATTTTTTTTCTGAAGCCCATGAGCAGATCCATGTACGTGTACCTGGGCCGCACGACGAACTGCTGCTGTTGCTTACGGCCATACCACCCTGAACACGCCCGATCTCGTCCGATCTCGGAAGCTAAGCAGGGTAGGGCCGGTTAGTACTTGGATGGGAGACCGCCTGGGAATAACGGGTGCTGTAAGCATTTTTTTTCTGAAGCCCATGAGCAGATCCATGTGCGTGTACTTGGGCCGCAAGGCGCACCGCTGCTGTTGCTTACGGCCATACCACCTGAACACGCCCGATCTCGTCCGATCTCGGAAGCTAAGCAGGGTAGGGCCGGTTAGTACTTGGATGGGAGACCGCCTGGGATAACGGGTGCTGTAAGCATTTTTTTTCCTGAAGCCCATGAGCAGATCCATGTGCGTGTACTTGGGCCGCACGGCGCACCGCTCCTGTATGGCCATACCTCCTGAACACGCCCGATCTTGTCCGATCTCCGAAGCTAAGCAGGGTAGGGCCCGGTTAGTACTTGGATGGAAGACCGCCTGGGAATAACGGGTGCTGTAAGCATTTTTTTTCCTGAAGCCCATGAGCAGATCCATGTGCGTGTACTTGGGCCGCACGGCGCACCGCTCCTGTATGGCCATACCTCCCTGAACACGCCCGATCTCGTCCGATCTCCGAAGCTAAGCAGGGTAGGGCCCGGTTAGTACTTGGATGGAAGACCGCCTGGGAATACCGTGTGCTTTTAGCATTTTTGTTTCTGAAGCCCATGAGCAGATCAATGTGCGTGTACTTGGGCCGCACGGCGCACCGCTGCTGTTGCTTACGGTCATAACACCCTGAACACGCCCGATCTCGTCCGATCTCGGAAGCTAAGCGGCGTAGGGCCCGGTTAGTACTTGGATGGGAGACCGCCTGGGAATACCGGGTGCTGTAAGCATTTTTTTTTTCTGAAGCCCATGAGCAGATCCATGTGCGTGTACTTGGGCCGCACGGGGCACCGCTGCTGTCGCTTACGGCCATACCACCCTGAACACGCCCGATCTCGTCAGCTAAGCGGGGTAGGGCCCGGTTAGTACTTGGATGGGAGACCGCCTGGGAATACTGGGTGCTGTAAGCAATTTTTTTTCTGAAGCCCATGAGCAGATCTACAGTATGTGCGTGTACTTGGGCCGCACGGGGCACCGATGCTGTCGCTTACGGCCATACCACCCTGAACACGTCCGATCTCGGAAGCTAAACGGGGTAGGGCCCGGTTAGTACTTGGTTAGTACTTGGATGGGAGACCGCCTGGGAATACTGGGTGCTGTTAGCATTTTTTTTTTTCAGAAGCCCATGAGCAGATCCATGTGCGTGTGTACTTGAGCCGCACGGGGCACCGCTGCTGTTGCTTACGGTCATAACACCCTGAACACGCCCGATCTCGGAAGCTAAGGGGGTAGGGCCTGTTTAGTACTTTGATGGGAGACGGCCTGAGAATACTGGGTGCTGTAAGCATTTTTTTTTCTGAAGCCCATGAGCAGATCCATGTGCGTGTTCTTGGGCCGCACGGGACACCACTGCTGTCGCTTACGGCCATACCACCCTGAACACGCCCGATCTCGGAAGCTAAGCGGGATAGGGCCTGGTTACTACTTGGATGGGAGACCGCCTGGGAATACCGGGTGGTGTAAGCATTTTTTTTCTGAAGCCCATGAGCAGATCCATTTTCGTCTACTTGGGCCGCACGGGGCACCGCTGCTGTCGCTTACCGCCATACCACCCTGAACACGTCCGATCTCGGAAGCTAAGCGGGGTAGGACCCGGTTATTACTTGGATGGGAGACCGCCTGGGAATACCGGGTGCTGTAAGCATTTATTTTTTCTGAAGCCCATGAGCAGATCCCTGTGGGACCCCAGTTTGAAGGGTGCAGGGGGTTGACAGCAATCCTTTCCGTGAGATCTGGTAGGTCCGGTCAGTGAGGTTGGAGGAGAACCATCTGAGGGCTTTCCGTTGATGCCGAGCTCCACAAGGTTGTGTAGGAGCAGCTGGTGGTTCACTGTGTCGAACTCTGCTGATAGGTCCAGGAGAATCAGGACAGCGGATTGGGAGGCGGCCTGGGCAGCATGTAGTGCTTCTGTCACGGCGAGGAGTGGGCCTTCTTGAATCCGGACTGGTTGGTATCCAGCAAGTTGTTCTGCGAGAGGTGGTCAGAGAGTTGTTTCGAGAGCACACGCTCAGTGGTTTGGGAGAGGAAGGAGAGGAGTGATACCAGTCTGTAGTTCTTAGCGTCTGATGGGTCCAGGGTTGGTTTCTTCAGGAGCGGTGTTACTCTGGCAGTACATGCCTTGCGTTGGCGGGGAATCAAACCCGAGTCGCCTGCTTGAAAGGCAGCTACTCTCACCACTACACCAACTAGGCATGTAGTGCCAGTGGTAAGGTGTCCAACTAATTCCTGAGCTACAGTACAACATACAAGGGAAACAAAAGTGTAATCCCGATGATACATTGTGATTTGGCTGGGAATCTCTGGCATGAAACACAGCGTATTGCGTTGGCAGGGAATCGAACCCAGGTCGCCTGCTTGAAAGGCAGCTACTCTCACCACTACACCACCTAGGCATGTAGTGCCAGTGGTAAGGTGTCCAACTAATTCCTGGGCTACAGTACAACATACAAGGGAAACAAAAGTGCAATCCCAATGACACATTGCGACTTGGCTGGGAATCTCTGGCATGAAACACTGCATATTGCGTTGGCAGGGAATCCATGTGCATGTACTTGGGCCATACCACCCTGAACACGCCCGATCTCGTCCGATCTCGTAAGCTAAGCAGGATAGTGCCCGGTTAGTACTTGGCTGGGAGACCACCTGGGAATAACGGGTGCTGTTAGCATTTTTTTTCTGAAGCCCATAAGCAGATTCATGTGCGTGTTTTTAGGCCGCGCGGGGCACGATGCTGTCGCTTACGGCCATACCACCCTGAACACGCCCGATCTCGGAAGCTAAGCGGGGTAGGGCTAGTACTTGGATGGGAGACCGCCTGGGAATACCGGGTGCTGTAAGCATTTTTTTTTTCTGAAGCCATGAGCAAATCCATCTGCGTGTGTACTTGAGCCCACGGGGTACCATTGCTATCGCTTATGGTCATAACACCCTGAACACGCCCGATCTCGTCCGATCTCGGAAGCTAAGCGGCGTAGGGCCCAGTTAGTACTTGGTTAGCCTGGTCTAGCCCTCAATGATTTTGGCCTTGGGGGGCGGGGGTGTCGTGCGATACCCACGGCGGAAGTGCTGCGCTCTGATTTGATCTCACAAACGTGTCGTCATCTCCGGCCCCTCCCCTCCCGTCCACTGCTGTTCTACGTCACATCATTTAGAGCGACGCCTACCCCGGAAGGTTGACACGCCCTCAAGGCCACTTTCCAAGGCGCGTTAGTCCAGGCTTTCCGTTTTCGCGCAAGGCGGACGAAATGAAAGCCTGGGTGTCGAGGCTAGTACTTGGTTAGTACTTGGATGGGAGACCGCCTGGGAATACGGGTGCTTTTAGCATTTTTTTTTTCTGAAGCCCATGAGCAGATCCATGTGCGTGTGTACTTGAGCCGCACGGGGCACCATTGCTGTTGCTTACGGTCATAACACCCTGAACACGCCCGATCTCGTCCGATCTCGGAGGCTAAGCGGGGTAGGGCCCGGTTAGTACTTGGATGGGAGACTGTCTGGGAATACCGGGTGCTGTAAGCATTTTTTTCTTCTGAAGCCATGAGCAGATCTACAGTATGTGCGTGTACTTGGGCCGCACGGGGCACCGATGCTGTCGCTTACGGCCATACCACCCTGAACACGCCCGATCTCGTCCGATCTCGGAAGCTAAGCGGGGTAGGGCCCAGTTAGTAATTGGTTAGTACTTGGATGGGAGACCGCCTGGGAATACGGGTGCTTTTAGCATTTTTTTTTTCTGAAGCCCATGAGCGGATCCATGTGCGTGTGTACTTGAGCCGCATGGGGCACCACTGCTGTTGCTTACGGTCATAACACCCTGAACACGCCCGATCTCGTCCGATCTCGGAGGCTAAGCGGGGTAGGGCCCGGTTAGTACTTGGATGGGAGGCTGCCTGGGAATACCGGGTGCTGTAAGCATTTTTTTTTCTGAAGCCCATGACCAGATCCCTTTGCGTGTACTTGGGCCGCACGGGGCACCGCTGCTGTCGCTTATGGCCATACCACCCTGAACACGCCCAATCTCGTCCGATCTCGGAAGCTAAGCGGGGTAGGGCCCGGTTAGTACTTTGATGGGGAGGCCTGGGAATACCGGGTGCTGTTAGCATTTTTTTTTCTGAAGCCCATGAGCAGATCCATGTGCGTGTGTACTTGAGCCGCACGGGGCACACTGCTGTTGCTTACGGTCATAACCCTGAACACGCCCGATCTCGGAAGCTAAGCGGGGTCGCGCCCGGTTAGTACTTGGATGGGAGGCCGCCTGGGAATAACAGGTGCTGTAAGCATATTTTTTCTGAAGCCCATGAGCAGATCCATGTGCGTGTACTTGGACCGCACGGCGGACTGCTGCTGTTGCTTACGGCCATACCACACTGAACACGTCCGATCCGATCACGGAAGCTAAGCAGGGTAGGGCCCGGTTAGTACTTGGGATGGAGGAGACCGCCTGCGAATAACGGGTGCTGTAAGTTTTTTTTCCTGAAGCCCATGAGCAGATCCATGTGCGTGTACTACTTGGGCCGCACGGCGCACCGCTGCTGTTGCTTACGCCTCTACCACCCTGAACACGCCGATCTCGATTGTCTGATCTCGGAAGCTAAGCAGGGTAGGGCCCGTTAGTACTTGGATGGGAGACCGCCTGGGAATAACGGGTCCTGAAAGCATTTTTTTTTCTGAAGCCATGAGCAGATCCATGTGCGTGTACTTGGGCCGCACGGCGCACCGCTGCTGTTGCTTACGGCCATACCACCCTGAACACGCCCGATCTTGTCCGATCTCGGAAGCTAAGCAGGGTAGAGCCGGTTAGTACTTGGATTGGAGACCGCCTTGGAATAACGAGTGCTCTAAGCATTTTTTTTCTGAAGCCCATGAGCAGATCCATGTACGTGTACCTGGGCCGCACGGCGCACCGCTTACGGCCATACCACCCTGAACACGCCCGATCTCGTCTGATCTCGGAAGCTAAGCAGGGTAGGGCCCGGTTAGTACTTGGATGGGAGACCGCCTGGGAATCCCGGGTGCTGTGAGCATTTTTTTTTCTGAAGCCCATGAGCAGATCCATGTGCGTGTACTCGGGCCGCACGGGGCACCGCTGCTGTCGCTTACGGCCATACTACCTGAACACGCCCGATCTCGTCCGATCTCGGAAGCTAAGCAGGGTAGAGCCGGTTAGTACTTGGATTGGAGACCGCCTTGGATAACGAGTGCTGTAAGCATTTTTTTTCTGAAGCCCATGAGCAGATCCATGTACGTGTACCTGGGCCGCACGGCGCACCGCTGCTGTTGCTTACGGCCATACCACCCGAACACGCCCGATCCGTCCGATCTCGGAAAATAAGCAGGGTAGGGCCTGTTTAGTACTTGGATGGGAGACCTCCTGGGAATAACGGGTGCTGTAAGGATTTTTTTTCTGAAGCCATGAGCAGATCCATGTGCGTTTACTTGGGCCGCACGGCGCACCGCTTACGGCCATACCACCCTGAACACGCCCGATCTCGTCCGATCTCGGAAGCTAAGCAGGGTAGGGCCTGGTTAGTACTTGGATCGGAGACCGCCTGGGAATAACGGGTGCTGTAAGCATTTTTTTTCCTGAAGCCCATGAGCAGATCCATGTGCGTGTACTTGGGCCACACGGCGCACCGCTCCTGTATGGCCATACCACCCTGAACACGCCCGATCTCGTCCGATCTCGGAAGCTAAGCAGGGTAGGGCCGGTTAGTACTTGGATGGGAGACCGCCTGGGAATACCGGGTGCTGTAAGCATTTTTTTTTTCGGAAGCCCATGAGCAGATCCATGTGCGTGTACTTGGGCCGCACGGGGCACTGCTGCTGTCGCTTACGGCCATACACCCTGAACACGCCCGATCTCGTCCGATCTCGGAAGCTAAGCGGCGTAGGGCCGGTTAGTACTTGGATGGGAGACCGCCTGGGAATACCGGGTGCTGTAGGCATTTTTTTTTTCTGAAGCCCATGAGCAGATCCATGTGCGCGTGTACTCGGGCCGCACGGGGCACCGCTGCTTTTGCTTACGGCCATACCACCCTGAACACGCCGATCTCGTCCGATCTCGGAAGCTAAGCGGGGTAGGGCCCGGTTAGTACTTGGATGGGAGACTGCCTGGGAATACTGGGTGCTGTAAGCATTTTTTTTTCTGAAGCCCATGAGCAGATCTACAGTATGTGCGTGTACTTGGGCCGCGGGGCACCGATGCTGTCGCTTACGGCCATACCACCTGAACACGCCCGATCTCGTCCGATCTCGGAAGCTAAGCGGCGTAGGGCCCAGTTAGTACTTGGTTAGCCTGGTCTAGCCCTCAATGATTTTGGCCTTGGGGGGCGGGGGTGTCGTGGGATACCCACGGCGGAAGTGCTGCGCTCTGATTTGATCTCACAAATGTTGATCTCACAACGCGTCGTCCTCACCGGCCCCTCCCCCTCCCGTCCACTGCTGTTCTACGTCACATCATTTAGAGCGACGCCCCCCCGGAAGGTTGACACCCCCTCAAGGCCACTTTCCAGGCGCGTTACCGTTAGTCCAGGCGCGAAAGACGCCTTTTCCCGTACTATTACTTGGTTAGTACCTTCGTTACACCGCCTTTATTACAAGTGTTTCTAACATTTTTCTGATAGATAGCATTTTGTTTGTACTTGAGCCACGGGGCACCACTGCTGTTGCTTATAACACCCCGAACACGCCCGATCTCGTCGATCTCGGAGCTAAGCTGGGGTAGGGCCCGGTTAGTACTTGGATGGTGCCGCCTGGGAATCCCCGGGTGCTGTAAGCATTTTTTCTTCTGAAGCCCATGAGCAGATCTACAGTATGTGTGTACTTGGGCCGTGATGCTCTTATGCTTACCCCCATTACCACACCGAACTCCGATCTCGTCCGATCTCGAAGTCTAAGCTACTTGGATAGGCCCTATAGGTAATGTTAGCATTTTTTTTTTTGAAGCCGGTCTGCATATACTGGGTTCTACCGTATGAAGCATGCTTGTTTGCTTTAGAGATGTCAGCACCACTGTTTAATCAAGCCGATAGTACTCCGGGCGACGCGGTACGTGTACTCGGCCTGCCTGCATGGGCAGGCGATGTGGCATTGTCTGTCGCTAGCTATTGAAGCATACCAATGACTCGCCATGTCGTGATCTCGGAAGCTAAGCGGGGTAGCCGGCTGCAGCTATAACGGCCATCCAGTACTTCACGGACTGGATAAGACGGCCTGGTTAGTATATGGGAGGTGGCATTTTAGCATTTTTTTTTTCTGAAGCGATGATGCCGGACCCGATCCATATCTTGTGTGCGCTGTACTTGACCCCGCATGCCTCACCACACTCTCTCGCTTACTGCTTCCTTATGCATGTGGGACACACTGGGAATACGGTGTCACATTTTTTCGGGCCGCACGGGTCGGCGCACGCTTCGGGCTAACACGGTTCTCGTCCGTCTAGAACTTGGATGGGGGGCTGGCCCGGAATAGGTGCTGTAAGCATTTTTTTTTTCTGAAGCCCATGAGCAGATCCATGTGCGTGTTTTTAGGCCGCGGGGCACCGCTGCTGTCGCTTACGGCCATACCAACTGAAACACGTCGATCTCGGAAGCTAAGCGGGGTAGGGCCTGGTTAGTACTTGGATGGGAGGCTGCCTGGGAATACCGGGTGCTGTAAGCATTTTTTTTTCTGAAGCCCATGACCAGATCCCTTTGCGTGTACTTGGGCCGCACGGGGCACCGCTGCTGTCGCTTATGGCCATACCACCCTGAACACGCCCAATCTCGTCCGATCTCGGAAGCTAAGCGGGGTAGGGCCCGGTTAGTACTTTGATGGGAGACGGCCTGGGAATACTGGGTGCTGTAAGCATTTTTTTTTTCTGAAGCCCATGAGCAGATGCATGTGCGTGTTCTTGGGCCGCACGGCGCACCGCTTACGGCCATACCACCCTGAACACGCCCGATCTCGTCCGATCTCGTAAGCTAAGCGGGCTAGGGCCGGTTTAGTACTTGGCTGGGAGACCACCTGGGAATACCGGGTGCTGTTAGCATTTTTTTTCTGAAGCCCATGAGCAGATCCATGTGCGTGTTTTTAGGCCGCACGGGGCACCGCTGCTGTCGCTTACGGCCATACCACCCTGAACACGTCCGATCTCGGAAGCTAAGCGGGGTAGGGCCTGGTTAGTACTTGATGGGAGGCCGCCTGGGAATACGGGTGCTGTAAGCATTTTTTTTTTCTGAAGCCCATGACCAGATCCCTTGCGTGTATTTGGGCCGCATGGGGCACTCACCGCTGCTGTCGCTTACGGCAATACCACCCTGAACACGCCCAATCTCGTCCGATCTCGGAAGCTAAGCGGGGTAGGGCCCGGCGGTTAGTACTTTGATGGGAGACGCCTGGGAATACTGGGTGCTGTAAGCATTTTTTTTTCTGAAGCCCATGAGCAGATCCATGTGCGTGTTTCTTGGGCCGCACGGCGGCACGCTTACGGCCATACCCCTGAACACGCCCGATCTCGTCCGATCTGTAAGCTAAGCGGGCTAGGGCCCGGTTAGTACTTTGCTGGGAGACCACCTGGGAATACCGGGTGCTGTTAGCATTTTTTTTTCTGAAGCCCATGAGCATATCCATGTGCGTGTTTTTGGGCCGCACGGGGGGCACCGCTGCTGTCGCTTACGGCCATAACACCCTGACATGTCCGATCTCGGAAGCTAAGCGGGGTAGGGCCGGATAGTACTTGGATGGGAGACCGCCTTGGAAACCGGGTGCTGTAAGAATTTTTTTTTCTGAAGCCCATGAGCAGATCCATGTGCGTGTACTTGGGCCGCACGGGACACCCCTGCTGTGGCTTACGGCCATACCACCCTGAACACGCCCGATCTCGTCCGATCTCGGAAGCTAAGCGGGGTAGGGCCCGGTTAGTACTTGGATGGGAGGACCGCCTGGGAATACCGGGTGCTGTAAGCATTTTTTTTTCTGAAGCCCATGAGCAGATCGATGTCGTGTGTACTTGGGCCGCACGGGGCACCACTGCTGTTGCTTACGGTCATAACACCCTGAACACGTCCGATCTCGGAAGCTAAGCGGGGTAGGGCCCGGTTAGTACTTTGATGGGAGACCGCCTAGGAATACCGGGTGCTGTAAGCATTTTTTTTTCTGAAGCCCATGAGCAGATCCAATGTGCGTGTACTTGGGCCGCACGGGTCACCGCTGCTGTCGCTTACGGCCATACCACCCTGAACACGCCCGATCTCGTCCGATCTCGGAAGGTAAGCGGGGTAGGGCCCGGTTAGTACTTGGATGGGAGACCGCCTGGGAATACCGGGTGCTGTTAGCATTTTTTTTTTCTGAAGCCCATGAGCAGATCCATGTGCGTGTGTACTTGAGCCGCACGGGGCACCACTGCTGTCGCTTACGGTCATAACACCCTGAACACGCCCGATCTCGGAAGCTAAGCGGGTCGCGCCGGTTAGTACTTGGATGGGAGCCGCCTGGGAATAACAGGTGCTGTAAGCATATTTTTTTCTGAAGCCCATGAGCAGATCCATGTGCGTGTACTTGGGCCGCACGGCGGACTGCTGCTGTTGCTTACGGCCATACCACCCTGAACACGTCCGATCTCGGAAGCTAAGCAGGGTAGGGCCGGTTAGTACTTGGATGGGAGACCGCCTGGGAATAACGGGTGCTGTAAGCATTTTTTTTCTGAAGCCCATGAGCAGATCCATGTGCGTGTACTTGGGCCGCACGGCGCACCGCTGCTGTTGCTTACGGCCATACCACCCTGAACACGCCCGATCTCGTCCGATCTCGGAAGCTAAGCAGGGTAGGGCCCGGTTAGTACTTGGATGGGAGACCGCCTGGGAATAACGGGTGCTGTAAGCATTTTTTTTCTGAAGCCCATGAGCAGATCCATGTGCGTGTACTTGGGCCGCACGGCGCACCGCTGCTGTTGCTTACGGCCATACCACCCTGAACACGCCCGATCTCGTCCGATCTCGGAAGCTAAGCAGGGTAGGGCCCGGTTAGTACTTGGATGGGAGACCGCCTGGGAATAACGGGTGCTGTAAGCATTTTTTTTTCTGAAGCCATGAGCAGATCCATGTACGTGTACCTGGGCCGCACGGCGCACCCTTACGGCCATACCACCTTGAACACGCCCGATCTCGTCCGATCTCGGAAGCTAAGCAGGGTAGGGCCGGTTAGTACTTGGATGGGAGACCGCCTGGGAATAACGGGTGCTGTAAGCATTTTTTTTTCTGAAGCCCATGAGCAGATCCATGTGCGTGTACTTGGGCCGCACGGGGCACGCTGCTGTTGCTTACGGCCATACACCCTGAACACGCCCGATCTCGTCCGATCTCGGAAGCTAAGCAGGGTAGAGGCCCGGTTAGTACTTGGATTGGAGACCGCCTTGGGAATAACGGGTGCTGTAAGCATTTTTTTTCTGAAGCCCATGAGCAGATCCATGTACGTGTACCTGGGCCGCACGGCGCACCGCTGCTGTTGCTACGGCCATACCACCTGAACACGCCGATCTCGTCCGATCTCGAAGCTCGGAAAAGTAAGCAGGGTAGGGCTGTTTAGTACTTGGATGGGAGACCTCCTGGGAATAACGGGTGCTGTAAGGATTTTTTTTCTGAAGCCCATGAGCAGATCCATGTGCGTGTACTTGGGCCGCACGGCGCACCGCTTACGGCCTTACCACCTGAACACGCCCGATCTCGTCCGATCTCGGAAGCTAAGCAGGGTAGGGCCCGGTTAGTACTTGGATGGGAGACCGCCTGGGAATAACGGGTGCTGTAAGCATTTTTTTTCTGAAGCCCATGAGCAGATCCATGTGCGTGTACTTGGGCCACACGGCGCACCGCTGCTGTTGCTTACGGCCATACCACCCTGAACACGCCCGATCTCGTCCGATCTCGGAAGCTAAGCAGGGTAGGGCCGGTTAGTACTTGGATGGGAGACCGCCTGGGAATAACGGGTGCTGTAAGCATTTTTTTTTCTGAAGCCCATGAGCAGATCCATGTGCGTGTACTTGGGCCGCACGGCGCACGCTTACGGCCATACCACCCTGAACACGCCCGATCTGTCCGATCTCGGAAGCTAAGCAGGGTAGGGCCCGGTTAGTACTTGGATGGGAGACCGCCTGGGAATACCGGGGCTGTAAGGTTTTTTTTCTGAAGCATGAGCAGATCCATGTGCGTGTACTTGGGCCACACGGCGCACCGCTCTCTGTATGGCCATACCACCCTGAACACGCCCGATCTCGTCCGATCTCGGAAGCTAAGCAGGGTAGGGCCGGTTAGTACTTGGATGGGAGACCGCCTGGGAATACCGGGTGCTGTAAGCATTTTTTTTTCTGAAGCCCATGAGCAGATCCATGTGCGTGTACTTGGGCCGCACGGGGCACCGCTGCTGTCGCTTACGGCCATACAACCCTGAACACGCCCGATCTCGTCCGATCTCGGAAGCTAAGCGGCGTAGGGCCCGGTTAGTACTTGGATGGGAGACCGCCTGGGAATACCGGGTGCTGTAGGCATTTTTTTTTCTGAAGCCCATGAGCAGATCCATGTGCGTGTACTCGGGCCGCACGGGGCACGCTGCTTTCGCTTACGGCCATACCACCCTGAACACGCCCGATCTCGTCCGATCTCGGAAGCTAAGCGGGGTAGGCCCGGTTAGTACTTGGATGGGAGACTGCCTGGGAATACTGGGTGCTGTAAGCATTTTTTTTTCTGAAGCCCATGAGCAGATCTACAGTATGTGCGTGTACTTGGGCCGCACGGGCACCGATGCTGTCGCTTACGGCCATACCACCCTGAACACGCCGATCTCGTCCGATCTCGGAAGCTAAGCGGCGTAGGGCCCAGTTAGTACTTGGTTAGCCTGGTCTAGCCCTCAATGATTTTGGCCTTGGGGGGCGGGGGTGTCGTGGGATACCCACGGCGGAAGTGCTGCGCTCTGATTTGATCTCACAAACGTGTCGTCATCTCCGGCCCCTCCCCCTCCCGTCCACTGCTGTTCTACGTCACATCATTTAGAGCGACGCCCACCCCGGAAGGTTTGACACGCCCCTCAAGGCCACTTTCCAAGGCGCGTTAGTCAGGCTTTTCGTTTTCGCGCAAGGCGGACGAAAATGAAATCCTGGGTGTCGAGGCTAGTACTTGGTTAGTACTTGGATGGGAGACCGCCTGGGAATACCGGTGCTTTTAGCATTTTTTTTTCTGAAGCCCATGAGCAGATCCATGTGCGTGTGTACTTGAGCCGCACGGGGCACCACTGCTGTTGCTTACGGTCATAACCCCTGAACACGCCCGATCTCGTCCGATCTCGGAGGCTAAGCGGGGTAGGGCCCGGTTAGTACTTGGATGGGAGGCCGCCTGGGAATACCGGGTGCTGTAAGCATTTTTTCTTCTGAAGCCATGAGCAGATCTACAGTATGTGCGTTGTACTTGGGGCCGCACGGGCACCGATGCTGTCGCTTACGGCCATACCAACCTGAACACGCCCGATCTCGTCCGATCTCGGAAGCTAAGCGGGGTAGGGCCCAGTTAGTAATTGGTTAGTACTTGGATGGGAGACCGCCTGGGAATACGGGTGCTTTTAGCATTTTTTTTTCTGAAGCCCATGAGCGGATCCATGTGCGTGTGTACTTGAGCCGCATGGGGCACCACTGCTGTTGCTTACGGTCATAACACCTGAACACGCCCGATCTCGTCTGATCTCGGAGGCTAAGCGGGGTAGGGCCGGTTAGTACTTGGATGGGAGGCTGCCTGGGGATACCGGGTGCTGTAAGCATTTTTTTTTTCTGAAGCCCATGACCAGATCCATGTGCGTGTTTTTAGGCCGCACGGGGGCACCGCTGCTGTCGCTTACGGCCATACCAACTGAACACGTCCGATCTCGGAAGCTAAGCGGGGTAGGGCCTGGTTAGTACTTGGATGGGGAGCCGCCTGGGAATACCGGGTGCTGTAAGCATTTTTTTTCTGAAGCCCATGACCAGATCCCTTTGCGTGTACTTGGGCCGCACGGGGCACCGCTGCTGTCGCTAACGGCCATACCACCCTGAACACGCCTAATCTCGTCCGATCTCGGAAGCAAGCGGGGTAGGGCCCGGTTAGTACTTTGATGGGAGACGGCCTGGGAATACTGGGTGCTGTAAGCATTTTTTTTTTTCTGAAGCCCATGAGCAGATGCATGTGCGTGTTCTTGGGCCGCACGGCGCACCGCTTACGGCCATTACCACCCTGAACACGCCCGATCTCGTTCCGATCTCGTAAGCTAAGCGGGCTAGGGCCCGGTTAGTACTTGGCTGGAGACCACCTGGGAATACCGGGTGCTGTTAGCATTTTTTTTTCTGAAGCCCATGAGCAGATCCATGTGCGTGTTTTTAGGCCGCACGGGGCACCGCTGCTGTCGCTTACGGCCATACCACCCTGAACACGTCCGATCTCGGAAGCTAAGCGGGGTAGGGCCTGGTTAGTACTCTGATGGGAGGCCGCCTGGGAATACCGGGTGCTGTAAGCATTTTTTTTTTTCTGAAGCCCTGACCAGATCCCTTTGCGTGTATTTGGGCCGCACGGGGCACCGCTGCTGTCGCTTACGGCAATACCACCCTGAACACGCCCAATCTCGTCCGACCTCGGAAGCTAAGCGGGGTAGGGCCCGGTTAGTACTTTGATGGGAGACGGCCTGGGAATACTGGGTGCTGTAAGCATTTTTTTTTCCTGAAGCCCATGAGCAGATCCATGTGCGTGTTCTTGGGCCGCACGGCGCACCGCTTACGGCCATACCACCCTGAACACGCCCGATCTCGTCCGATCTCGTAAGCTAAGCGGGCTAGGGCCCGGTTAGTACTTGGCTGGGAGACCACCTGGGAATACCGGGTGCTGTTAGCATTTTTTTTCTGAAGCCCATGAGCATATCCATGTGCGTGTTTTTAGGAGGCGCACGGGGCACCGCTGATGTCGCTTACGGCCATACCACCCTGAACACGTCCGATCTCGGAAGCTAAGCGGGGTAGGGCCCAGATAGTACTTGGATGGGAGACCGCCTTGGAATACCGGGTGCTGTAAGAATTTTTTTTTCTGAAGCCCATGAGCAGATCCATGTGCGTGTACTTGGGCCGCACGGGACACCCCTGCTGTGGCTTACGGCCATACCACCCTGAACACGCCGATCTCGTCCGATCTCGGAAGCTAAGCGGGGTAGGGCCCGGTTAGTACTTGGATGGGAGACCGCCTGGGAATACGGGTGCTGTAAGCATTTTTTTTTCTGAAGCCCATGAGCAGATCCATGTGCGTGTACTTGGGCCGCACGGGGCACCGCTGCTGTCGCTTACGGCCATACCACCCTGAACACGCCGATCTCGTCCGATCTCGGAAGCTAAGCGGGGTAGGGCCCGGTTAGTACTTGGATGGGAGACCGCCTGGGAATACCGGGTGCTGTTAGGATTTTTTTTCTGAAGCCATGAGCAGATCGATGTGCGTGTGTACTTGAGCCGCACGGGGCCACCACTGCTTGTTGCTTACGGTCATAACACCTGAAACGTCCGATCTCGGAAGCTAAGCGGGGTAGGGCCGGTTAGTACTTTGATGGGAGACCGCTGGGACTACCGGGTGCTGTAAGCATTTTTTTTTCTGAAGCCATGAGCAGATCCATGTGCGTGTACTTGGGCCGCACGGGTCACCGCTGCTCTCGCTTACGGCCATACCACCCTGAACACGCCCGATCTCGTCCGATCTCGGAAGCTAAGCGGGTTGTAGGGCCAGGTTAGTACTTGGATGGGAGACCGCCTGGGAATACCGGGTGCTGTAAGCATTTTTTTTTTTCTGAAGCCCATGAGCAGATCCATGTGCGTGTACTTGGGCCGCACGGGGCACCACTGCTGTCGCTTACGGCCATACCACCCTGAACACGCCCGATCTCGTCCAATCTCGGAAGCTAAGCAGGGTAGGGCCCGGTTAGTACTTGGTTTGTACTTGGATGGGAGACCGCCTGGGAATACCGCGTGCTGTTAGCATTTTTTTTTTCTGAAGCCCATGAGCAGATCCATGTGCGTGTGTACTTGAGCCGCACGGGGCACCACTGCTGTTGCTTACGGTCATAACACCCTGATTACGTCCGATTTCGGAAGCTAAGCAGGGTAGGGCCCGGTTAGTACTTGGTTTGTACTTGGATGGGAGACCGCCTGGGAATACCGCGTGCTGTTAGCATTTTTTTTTCTGAAGCCCATGAGCAGATCCATGTGCGTGTGTACTGAGCCGCACGGGGCACCACTGCTGTTGCTTACGGCCATACCACCCTGAAAACGCCCGATCTCGTCCGATCTCGGAAGCTAAGCAGGGTAGGGCCCCGTTAGTACTTGGATGGGAGACCTTGGATGGGAGACCGCCTTGGAATAACGAGTGCTGTAAGCATTTTTTTTCTGAAGCCCATGAGCAGATCCATGTGCGTGTACTTGGGCCACACAGCGCACCGCTGCTGTTGCTTACGGCCATACCACCCTGAACACGCCCGAACTCGGAAGCTAAGCAGGGTAGGGCCCGGTTAGTACTTGGATGGGAGACCGCCTGGGAATAACGGGTGCTGTAAGCATTTTTTTTCTGAAGCCCATGAGCAGATCCATGTGCGTGTACTTGGGCCGCACGGCGCACCGCTGCTGTTGCTTACGGCCATACCATCCTGAACACGCCCGATCTCGTCCGGTCTCGGAAGCTAAGCGGCGTAGGGCCCGGTTTAGTACTTGGATGGGAGACCGCTGGGATCCGGGGTGCTTAAAGCATTTTTTTTCGAAGCCCCATGCAGAGATCCATGTGCGTGTACTTGGGCCGCACAGGGCACCGCTGCTGTCGCTTACGGCCATACCACCCTGAACACGCCCGATCTCGTCCGATCTCGGAAGCTAAGCGGGGTAGGGCCCAGTTAGCACTTGGATGAGAGTCCGCCTGAGAATACCGGGTGCTGTAAGCATTTTTTTTTCTGAAGCCCATGAGCAGATCCATGTGCATGTACTTGGGCCACACGGTGCACCGCTGCTGTCGCTTACGGCCATACCACCCTGAACACGCCCGATCTCGTCCGATCTCGGAAGCTAAGCGGGGTAGGGCCCGGTTAGTACTTGGGTGGGAGACCGCCTGGGAATAACGGGTGCTGTAAGCATTATTTTTTCTGAAGCCCATGAGCAGATCCATGTGCGTGTACTTGGGCCGCACGGCGCACCGCTGCTGTTGCTTACGGCCATACCACCCTGAACACGCCCGATCTCGTCCGATCTTGGAAGCTAAGCAGGGTAGAGCCCGGTTAGTACTTGGATTGGAGACCGCCTTGGAATAACGAGTGCTGTAAGCATTTTTTTTCTGAAGCCCATGAGCAGATCCATGTGCGTGTACTTGGGCCGCACGGCGCACCGCTGCTTGCTTACGGCCATACCACCCTGAACGCGCCCGATCTCGGAAGCTAAGCGGGGGTGGGAGCGCCCGGTTTAGTACTTTGATGGGAGATGGCCTGGGAATACTGGGTGCTGTAAGCATTTTTTTTTTCTGAAGCCCATGAGCATTCCATGTGCGTGTTCTTGGGCCGCACGGGACACCGCTGCTGTCGCTTACGGCCATACTACCCTGAACAGCCCGATCTCATCCGATCTCGGAGCTGAGCAGGGTAGGGCCCGGTTAGTACTTGGATGAGATACGCCTGAGAATACCGGGTGCTGTAAGCATTTTTTTTTCTGAAGCCCATGAGCAGATCCATGTGCGTGTACTTGGGGCCGCACAGGGCACCGCTGCTGTTGCTTACGGCCTTACTACCTGAACAAGCCCGATCTCATCCGATCTCGGAAGCTGAGGAGCAGGGTAGGGCCCGGTTAGTACTTCGATGGCAGACAGCCTGGGAATAACGGGTGCTGTAAGCATTTTTTTTTTCTGAAGCCCATGAGCAGATCCATGTGCGTGTACTTGGGCCGCACAGGGCACCGCTGCTGTTGCTTACGGCCATACCACCCTGAACACGCCCGATCTCGGAAGCTAAGCAGGGTAGGGCCCGGTTAGTACTTGGATGGGAGACCGCCTGGGAATACCGGGTGCTGTAAGCATTTTTTTTTCTGAAGCCCATGAGCAGATCCATGTGCGTGTACTTGGGCCGCACGGGGCACCGCTGCTGTCGCTTACGGCCATACCACCCTGAACACGCCCGATCTCGTCCGATCTCGGAAGCTAAGCGGGGTAGGGCCCGGTTAGTACTTGGATGGGAGACCGCCTGGGAATACCGGGTGCTGTAAGCATTTTTTTTTCCCCCAGTTTGAAGGGTGCAGGGGGTTGACAGCAATCCTTTCCATGAGACCTGGTAGGTCCGGTCAGTGAGGTAGGAGGAGAACCATCTGAGGGCTGTCCCGTTGATGCCGAGCTCCACAAGGTTGTGTAGGAGCAGCTGGTGGTTCACTGTGTCGAACTCTGCTGATAGGTCCAGGAGAATCAGGACAGCGGTTTGGGAGCGGCCTGGGCAGCATGTAGTACTTCTGTCACGGCGAGAGGTGTGCAGTTTCGTGGAGTGGGCCTTCTTGAATCCGGACTGGTTGATATCAGCAAGTTGTTCTGCGAGAGGTGGTCAGAGAGTTGTTTTGAGACCACACGCTCAGTGGTTTTGGAGAGGAAGGAGAGGAGTGACTCCCTTCTGCAGTTCTTTGCGTCTGATGGGTCCAGGGTTGGTTTCTTCAGGAGCGGTGTTACTCTGCAGTACATGCCTTGCGTTGGCGGGGAATCGAACCCGGATCACCTGCTTGAAAGGCAGCTACTGTCACCACTACACCACCTAGGCATGTAGTGCCAGTGGTAAGGTGTCCAACTAATTCCTGAGCTACAGTACAACATACAAGGGAAACAAAAGTGCAATCCCGATGATACATTGCGATTTGGCTGGGAATCTCCGGCATGAAACACAACGTATTGCGTTGGCAGGGAATCGAACCCAGGTCGCCTGCTTGAAAGGCAGCTACTCTCACCACTACACCACCTAGGCATGTACTGCCACTGGTAAGGTGTCCAACTAATTCCTGAGCTACAGTACAACATACAAGGGAAACAAAAGTGCAATCCCAATGACACATTGCGACTTGGCTGGGAATCTCTGGCATGAAAACACTGCGTATTGCGTTGGCAGGGAATCATGTGCATGTACTTAGGCCATACCACCTGAACACTCCCGATCTCGTCTGATCTCGTAAGCTAAGCGGGCTAGGGCCCGGTTAGTACTTGGTGGGAGACCACTGGGAATACCAGTTGCTGTTAGCATTTTTTTTCTGAAGCCATGAGCAGATCCATGTGCGTGTGTACTTGAGCAGCACGGACACCACTGCTGTTGCTTACGGTCATAACACCCTGAACACGTCCGATCTCGGAAGCTAAGCGGGGTTAGGGCCGGTTAGTACTTGGATGGGAGGCCGCCTGGGAATACCGGGTGCTGTAAGCATTTTTTTTTTTTTCTGAAGCCCATGAGCAGATCCTTTGCGCGGGATACTGCACGGGACACCGCTGCTGTCGCTTACGGCCATACCACCCTGAACACGCCCGATCTCGTCCGATCTCGGAAGCTAAGCGGGTAGGGCCCGGTTAGTAGTTTGGATGGGAGGACCGCCTGGGAATACTGAATTGCTGTAAGCATTTTTTTTCTGAAGCCCATGAGCAGATCATGTGCGTGTACTTGGGCCGCACGGGGCACCGCTGCTGTCGCTTACGGCCATACCACGCTGAACACGCCCGATCTCCTCCGATCTCGGAAGCTAAGCGGGGTAGTCCCGGTTAGTACTTGGATGGGAGACCGCCTGGGAATACTGGATGCTGTAAGCATTTTTTTTTCTGAAGCCATGAGCAGATCTACAGTATGTGCGTGTACTTGGCCGCACGGGGCACCGAAGCTGTCGCTTACGGCCTTACAAACCTGAACACGCCCGATCTCGGAAGCTAAGCGGGGTAGGGCCCGGTTAGTACTTGGATGGGAAACTGCCTGGGAATACCGGGTGCTGTAAGCATTTTTTTTTCTGAAGCCCATGAGCAGATCCATGTGCGTGTACTTGGGCCGCACGGGGCACCGCTGCTCTCGCTTACGGCCATACCACCCTGAACACGCCCGATCTCGTCCGATCTCGGAAGCTAAGCGGGTTAGGGCCCGGTTAGTACTTGGATGGGAGACCGCCTGGGAATACCGGGTGCTGTAAGCTTTTTTTTTCTGAAGCCCATGAGCACATCCATGTGCGTGTGCACTTGGGCCGCACGGGGCACCGCTGCTGTCGCTTACAGCCATACCACCCTGAACACGCACCGATCTCGTCCGATCTCGTAAGCTAAGCGGGGTAGGGCCCGGTTAGTACTTGGATGGGAGACCGCCTGGGAATACTGGGTGCTGTAAGCATTTTTTTTTCTGAAGCCCATGAGCAGATCCATGTGCGTGTACTTGGGCGCACGGGGCACGCTGCTGTCGCTTACTGCCATACCACCCTGAACACGCCCGATCTCGTCCAATCTCGGAAGCTAAGCGGGGTAGGCCCGGTTAGTTCTTGGATGGGAGACCACCTGGGAATACTGGATGCTGTAAGCAATTTTTTTCTGAAGCCCATGAGCAGATCTACAGTATGTGCGTGTACTTGGGCCGCACGGGGCACCGAAGCTGTCGCTTACGGCCATACCACCCTGAACACGCCCGATCTCGGAAGCAAAGCGGGTATGGCCCGGTTAGTACTTGGATGGGAGACCGCTGGGAATACGGGTGCTGTAAGCATTTTTTTTTCTGAAGCCCATGAGCAGATCCATGTGCGTGTACTTGGGCCGCACGGGGCACCGCTGCTGTCGCTTTCCGCCATACCACCCTGAACACGCCCGATCTTGGTCTGATCTCGGAAGCTAAGCGGGGTAGGGCCCGGTTAGTACTTGGATGGGAGACGCCTGGAGAATACCGGGTGCTGTAAGCATTTTTTTTTTCTGAAGCCCTTGAGCACATCCATGTGCGTGTACTTGGGCCGCACGGGGCACCGCTGCTGTCGCTTACAGCCATACCACCCTGAACACGCCCGATCTCGTCCGATCTCGGAAGCTAAGCGGGGTAGGCCCCGGTTTGTACTGGGATGGGAGACCGCCTGGGAATACCGGGTGCTGTAAGCATTTTTTTTTCTGAAGCCCATGAGCAGATCCATGTGCGTGTACTTGGGCCGCACGGGGCACGCTGCTGTCGCTTACTGCCATACCACCCTGAACACGCCCGATCTCGTCCGATCTCGGAAGCTAAGCGGGGGGTAGGGCCGGTTAGTACTTGGATGGGAGACCGCCTGGGAATACTGGATGCTGTAAGCAATTTTTTTCTGAAGCCCATGAGCAGATCTACAGTATGTGCGTGTACTTGGCCGCACGGGGGACCGAAGCTGTCATTACGGCCATACCACCTGAACACGCCCGATCTCGGAAGATAAGAGGGGTAGGGCCCGGTTAGTACTTGGATGGGAGGCCGCCTGGAATACCGGGGGTGCTATAAGCATTTTTTTTTCTGAAGCCCATGAGCAGATCCATGT
>CM076980.1:49435792-49442630 GCA_039105355.1 Benthosema pterotum | reverse complement strand
GTTGCTTACGGCCATACACCCTGAACTCGCCCGATCTCGTCCGATCTCGGAAGCTATAGCGGGGTAGGGCCCGGTTAGTACTTGGATGGGAGACCGCCTGGGAATACCGGGTGCTGTAAGCTTTTTTTTTTTTCTGAAGCCCATGAGCAGACATGTGCGTGTACTTGGGCCGCACGGGGCTGCTGCTGTCGCTTACGGCCATTACCACCTTGAACATGCCCGATCTCGTCCGATCTCGGAAGCTAAGCGGGTAGGGCCCGGTTAGTACATGGAGAGGACCGCCTGGGATATAGGGTGCTGTAAGCATTTTTTTTTCTGAAGCCCATGAGCAGATCCATGTGCGTGTACTTGGGCCGCACGGGGCACTGCTGCTGTCGCTTACGGCCATACCACCCTGAACACGCCCGACTCGCCCGATCTCGTCCGATCTCGGAAGCTAAGCGGGGTAGGGCCCGGTTAGTACTTGGATGGGAGACCCGCCTGGGAATACCGGGTGCTGTAGCATTTTTTTTTTTCTGAAGCCCATGAGCAGATCCATGTGCGTTTACTTGGGCCGCACGGGACACTGCTGCTGTCGCTTACGGGCCATTACCACCCTGAACACGCCCGATCTCGTCCGATCTCGGAAGCTAAGCGGGGTAGGGCCCGGTTAGTACTTGGATGGGAGACCGCCTGGGAATACCGGGTGCTGTAAGCATTTTTTTTTCTGAAGCCCATGAGCAGATCCATGTGCGTGTCCTTGGGCCGCACGGGGCACCGCTGCTCTTGCTTACGGCCATACTACCCTGACCACGCCCGATCTCGGAAGCTAAGCAGGTAGGGCCCGGTTAGTACTTGGATGGGAGACTTCCTGGCAATTACGGGTGCTGTAAGCATTTTTTTCTGAAGCCCATGAGCAGATCCATGTGCGTGTACTTGGGCCGCACGCGCTCGCTGCTATTGCTTACGGCCATGCTACCCTGAACACGCCCGATCTCGACGGATCTCGGAAGCTAAGCAGGGTAGGGCCTGTTAGTACTTGGATGGGAGACCGCCTGGGAATAACGGGTGCTGTAAGCATTTTTTTTTCGGAAGCCCATGAGCAGATCCATGTGCGTGTTCTTGGCCGCACGGGACACCGCTGCTGGCGCTTACGGCCATACTACCCTGAACACGCCCAGTTTCTCGTCCGACCTCGGAAGCTAAGGGGGTAGGGCCCGGTTAGTACTTGGTATGGGAGACGCCTGGGAATACCGGGGTGCTGTAAGCATTTTTTTTTTCTGAAGCCCATTAGCAGATCCATGTGGCGTGTACTTGGGCCGCACGGGGCACTGCTGCTGTCGCTTACGGCCATTCCACTTGAACACGCCCCGATCTCGTCCGATCTCGGACTCGCTAAGCGGGGTAGGCCCGTTAGTACTTGGATGGGAGGACCGCCTGGGAATACCGGGTGCTGTAAGCATTTTTTTTTTCTGAAGCCCATGAGCAGATCCATGTGCGTGTACTTGGGCCGCACGGGGCACTGCGGCTGTCGCTTACGGCCATACCACTCTGAACACTGCCCCTGATCTCGTTCGATCTCGGAAGACTAAGCGGGGTAGGGCCCCGTTAGTAAGTACTTGGATGGGAGACCGCCTGGGAAGTACCGGGGCTGTAAGCATTTTTTTTTTTCTGAAGCCCATGAGCAGATCCATGTGCGTTTACTTGGGCCGCACGGTGGGCACTGCTGCTGTCGCTTACGGCCATACCACCCTGAACACGCCCGATCTCGTCCGATCTCGGAAGAGCTAAGCGGGGTAGGGCCCGGTTAGTACTTGGATGGGAGACGCCTGGGAATACCGGGTGCTGTAAGCATTTTTTTTTCTGAAGCCCATGAGCAGATCCATGTGCGTGTCCTTGGGCCGCACGGGGGCACCGCTGCTGTTGCTTACGGCCATACTACCCTGAACCGCCCGATCCCGATCTCGGAAGCTAAGCAGGGTAGGGCCCGGTTAGTACTTGGATGGGAGAGGAGACTTCCTGGCATACGGGTGCTGTAAGCATTTTTTTCCTGAAGCCCATGAGCAGATCCATGTGCGTGTACTTGGGCCGCACGGCGCACTGCTGCTTTGCTTACGGCCATACTACCCTGAAAACACGCCCGATCTCGTCCGATCTCGGAAGCTAAGCAGGGTAGGGCTCGGTTAGTACTTGGATGGGAGACCGCCTGGGAAATATGGGTGCTGTAAGCATTTTTTTCCTGGCAGATCCATGTGCGTGTACTTGGGCCGCACGGCACACCACTGCTTTTGCTTACGGCCCTACCACCCTGAACATCGACCGATCTCGTCGGATCTCGGAAGCTAAGCAGGGTAGGGCTGGTTAGTACTTGGATGGGAGACCGCCTGGGAATAACGGGTGCTGTAAGCTTTTTTTTTTTCGGAAGCCCATGAGCAGATCCATGTGCGTGTTCTTGGGCCGCACGGGACACCGCTGCTGTCGCTTACGGCCATACTACCTGAACACGCCTGATCTCGTCCGATCTTGTAAGCTAAGCAGGGTAGGGCCGGTTAGTACTTGGATGGAGACCGCTGGGAATACCGGGTGCTTAAGCATTTTTTTTTCTGAAGCCCATGAGCAGATCCTTGTGCGTGTACTTGGGCCGCACGGGGCACTGCTGCTGTCGCTTACGGCCATACCACCCTGAACACGCCGATCTCGTCCGATCTCGGAGCTAAGCGGGGTAGGGCTCCCGTTAGTACTTGGATGGGAGACCGCCTGGGAATACCGGGTGCTGTAAGCATTTTTTTTTTCTGAAGCCCATGAGCAGATCCATGTGCGTGTACTTGGGCCGCACGGGGCACTGCGGCTGTCGCTTACGGCCATACCACTCTGAACACGCCCGATCTCGTCCGATCTCGGAAGCTAAGCGGGGTAGGGCCCGTTAGTACTTGGATGGGAGACCGCCTGGGAATACCGGGTGCTGTAAGCATTTTTTTTTTCTGAAGCCCATGAGCAGATCCATGTGCGTGTACTTGGGCCGCACGGGGCACTGCGGCTGTCGCTTACGGCCATACCACCTGAACACGCCCGATCTCGTCCGATCTCGGAAGCTAAGCGGGGTAGGGCCCGTTAGTACTTGGATGGGAGACCGCCTGGGAATACCGGGTGCTGTAAGCATTTTTTTTTTCTGAAGCCCATGAGCAGATCCATGTGCGTGTACTTGGGCCGCACGGGGCACTGCTGCTGTCGCTTACGGCCATACCACGCTGAACACGCCCGATCTCGTCCGATCTCGGAAGCTAAGCGGGGTATGTCCCGGTTAGTACTTGGATGGGAGACCGCCTGGGAATACCGGGTGCTATAAGCATTTTTTTTCCTGCAGATCCATGTGCGTGTACTTGGGCCGCACGGCACACCACTGCTTGTGCTTACGGCCCTACCACCCTGAACAGCCGATCTCGACCGATCTCGGAAGCTAAGCAGGGTAGGGCCTGGTTAGTACTTGGATGGGAGACCGCCTGGGAATACCGGGTGCTGTAAGCATTTTTTTTTTCGGAAGCCCATGAGCAGATCCATGTGCGTGTACTTGGGCCGCACGGGGCACTGCTGCTGTCGCTTACGGCCATACCACCCTGAACACGCCCGATCTCGTCCGATCTCGGAAGCTAAGCGGGGTAGGGCCCGGTTAGTACTTGGATGGGAGACCGCCTGGGAATACCGGGTGCTGTAAGCATTTTTTTTTTCTGAAGCCCATGAGCAGATCCATGTGCGTGTACTTGGGCCGCACGGGGCACTGCAGCTGTCGCTTACGGCCATACCACCCTGAACACGCCCGATCTCGTCCGATCTCGGAAGCTAAGCGGGGTAGGGCCCGGTTAGTACTTGGATGGGAGACCGCCTGGGAATACCGGGTGCTGTAAGCATTTTTTTTTTTCTGAAGCCCATGAGCAGATCCATGTGCGTGTACTTGGGCCGCACGGGGCACTGCTGCTGTCGCTTACGGCCATACCACCCTGAACATGCCCGATCTCGTCCGATCTCGGAAGCTAAGCGGGGTAGGGCCCGGTTAGTACTTGGATGGGAGACCGCCTGGGAATACCGGGTGCTGTAAGCATTTTTTTTTCTGAAGCCCATGAGCAGATCCATGTGCGTGTACTTGGGCCGCACGGGGCACTGCTGCTGTCGCTTACGGCCATACCACCCTGAACACGCCCGATCTCGCCCGATCTCGTCCGATCTCGGAAGCTAAGCGGGGTAGGGCCCGGTTAGTACTTGGATGGGAGACCGCCTGGGAATACCGGGTGCTGTAAGCATTTTTTTTTTCTGAAGCCCATGAGCAGATCCATGTGCGTGTACTTGGGCCGCACGGGACACTGCTGCTGTCGCTTACGTCCATACCACCCTGAACACGCCCGATCTCGTCAGATCTCGGAAGCTAAGCGGGGTAGGGCCCGGTTAGTACTTGGATGGGAGACCGCCTGGGAATACCGGGTGCTGTAAGCATTTTTTTTTCTGAAGCCCATGAGCAGATCCATGTGCGTGTACTTGGGCCGCACGGGGCACCGCTGCTGTTGCTTACGGCCATACTACCCTGAACACGCCCGATCTCGGAAGCTAAGCAGGGTAGGGCCCGGTTAGTACTTGGATGGGAGACTGCCTGGGAATAACGGGTGCTGTAAGCATTTTTTTTCTGAAGCCCATGAGCAGATCCATGTGCTTGTACTTGGGCCGCAAGGCGCACCGCTGCTATTGCTTACGGCCATACTACCCTGAACACGCCCGATCTCGACGGATCTCGGAAGCTAAGCAGGGTAGGGCCTGGTTAGTACTTGGATGGGAGACCGCCTGGGAATAACGGGTGCTGTAAGCATTTTTTTTTTCGGAAGCCCATGAGCAGATCCATGTGCGTGTTCTTGGGCCGCACGGGACACCGCTGCTGTCGCTTACGGCCATACTACCCTGAACACGCCCGATCTCGTCCGATCTCGGAAGCTAAGCGGGGTAGGGCCCGGTTAGTACTTGGATGGGAGACCGCCTGGGAATACCGGGTGCTGTAAGCATTTTTTTTTTGAAGCCCATTAGCAGATCCATGTGCGTGTACTTGGGCCGCACGGGGCACTGCGGCTGTCGCTTACGGCCATACCACTCTGAACACGCCCGATCTCGTCCGATCTCGGAAGCTAAGCGGGGTAGGGGCCCCGTTAGTACTTGGATGGGAGACCGCCTGGGATATAGGGTGCTGTAAGCATTTTTTTTTTCTGAAGCCCATGAGCAGATCCATGTGCGTGTACTTGGGCCGCACGGGGCACTGCTCCTGTCGCTTACGGCCATACCACTCTGAACACGCCCGATCTGGTCCGATCTCGGAAGCTAAGCGGGGTAGGGCCCCGTTAGTACTTGGATGGGAGACCGCCTGGGAGTACCGGGTGCTGTAAGCATTTTTTTTTTCTGAAGCCCATGAGCAGATCCATGTGCGTTTACTTGGGCCGCACGGGGGCACTGCTGCTGTCGCTTACGGCCATACCACCCTGAACACGCCCGATCTCGTCCGATCTCGGAAGCTAAGCGGGGTAGGGCCCGGTTAGTACTTGGATGGGAGACCGCCTGGGAATACCGGGTGCTGTAAGCATTTTTTTTTTCTGAAGCCCATGAGCAGATCCATGTGCGTGTCCTTGGGCCGCACGGGGCACCGCTGCTGTTGCTTACGGCCATACTACCCTGAACACGCCCGATCTCGGAAGCTAAGCAGGGTAGGGCCCGGTTAGTACTTGGATGGGAGACTTCCTGGCAATAACGGGTGCTGTAAGCATTTTTTTTCCTGAAGCCCATGAGCAGATCCATGTGCGTGTACTTGGGCCGCACGGCGCACCGCTGCTGTTGCTTACGGCCATACTACCCTGAACACGCCCGATCTCGTCCGATCTCGGAAGCTAAGCAGGGTAGGGCTCGGTTAGTACTTGGATGGGAGACCGCCTGGGAATAACGGGTGCTGTAAGCATTTTTTTCCTGCAGATCCATGTGCGTGTACTTGGGCCGCACGGCACACCACTGCTGTTGCTTACGGCCATACCACCCTGAACATGACCGATCTCGTCGGATCTCGGAAGCTAAGCGGGGTAGGGCCTGGTTAGTACTTGGATGGGAGACCGCCTGGGAATACCGGGTGCTGTAAGCATTTTTTTTCTGAAGCCCATGAGCAGATCCATGTGCGTGTTCTTGGGCCGCACGGGACACCGCTGCTGTCGCTTACGGCCATACTACCCTGAACACGCCTGATCTCGTCCGATCTTGGAAGCTAAGCAGGGTAGGGCCCGGTTAGTACTTGGATGGGAGACCGCCTGGGAATACCGGGTGCTGTAAGCATTTTTTTTTCTGAAGCCCATGAGCAGATCCATGTGCGTGTACTTGGGCCGCACGGGGCACTGCTGCTGTCGCTTACGGCCATACCACCCTGAACACGCCCGATCTCGTCCGATCTCGGAAGCTAAGCGGGGTAGGGCCCGGTTAGTACTTGGATGGGAGACCGCCTGGGAATACCGGGTGCTGTAAGCATTTTTTTTTTTCTGAAGCCCATGAGCAGATCCATGTGCGTGTACTTGGGCCGCACGGGGCACTGCGGCTGTCGCTTACGGCCATACCACTCTGAACACGCCCGATCTCGTCCGATCTCGGAAGCTAAGCGGGGTAGGGCCCCGTTAGTACTTGGATGGGAGACCGCCTGGGAATACCGGGTGCTGTAAGCATTTTTTTTTTCTGAAGCCCATGAGCAGATCCATGTGCGTGTACTTGGGCCGCACGGGGCACTGCGGCTGTCGCTTACGGCCATACCACTCTGAACACGCCCGATCTCGTCCGATCTCGGAAGCTAAGCGGGGTA
>CM076980.1:49423292-49428292 GCA_039105355.1 Benthosema pterotum | reverse complement strand
TGCTGAGGGAGAGATTACTGCGAGATGCAGGCCAAGCCTCATAGACCAAGAGATGTCTTATGCTTGTTGCTCTTCTTCTGAATAAACTCATAAGCTATACCTTCACCTTCTGGTTGGATATATATATATATTTCCATAACAATTTGGTACCCCGGATGGGACTGGATTACTCTGCTGAAGCGGATAACTCCATTCCAACGGACCTCAGGATTATTTTTGATGATTTTTGAGGAATAGTTCGAGAAGATGGAATATATGTCAAGGAAAATGGATACTAAAGACACATCAAGCAATACAGGAATCATCAACAGCATCACAACCACAAGGACTGAAATAAAGACATGAAGGTGAAGTAGGTGTTTTTTTTAACCAACTAGGAGGAGAATGGGAAGCAAGAGTGTCATTCTGCCTCTGTGTGAGAGACTGACAGTTTGAGTTTCTACTATTTTGTAGTTATGAAAAATATCGAGACTTCCCCGGAGCACGTTTTGGAAAGCAAATCTTCAAAATGGCATCAGAGATGGCCGAAAAAATTCACAAAGACAGTGAAAAGAGAACAACAGCTGAGGAAGGACCTTATTGACAGTGAGGATTTGACAAGGAAATTGTCCACAGCACTGCCATCCACTGAGTCAGTACTGGTTGAAGAAGAGCAGCAGAGACTACAGACTGTTACCGTTTGCAACAAAGACACTGAGGGTCGCAACAAGGAGCCAGATGACAGCAACAAGGACTCAGAGACATTTGACAGCAGCAGTGGCGTGAGAATAGCTGATCTACCACCAGCAGCACATTCTGCAGACACCGGGTGCTCTATTAAAAAGGAGTTGGAATATGTCCGTGGCCTTAAGGAGAATTTGACCAATGAATTAAAGACACAGAGACAGTTGATTCGCACAACAGAGAAGAGATTGAGTGAAATTCTGTTGAAAGAGGCACACTTGATCCTTGATTTGGGCGACCTGCATGACAATGCTTTAATCTACAATGAGGACAAGCTGGATTCCCCCATTTGCAACAACACAACTGCAACTTCTGCAAGAACCATTAGTTGTGATGACTCCAGACTGGAAGACAGAGATGTACACACTGCCAATCCTTGTGCACAAGAGTGTTTTCATCAAACCAGCACCACACACAAGATCGCAACATGCAGCCAGGCTGTGCCACACCAGACTTTTCCACTCATATCATACCCAAATCCACACCCAAGACCCTCTGCTGATGCTGCAGAGGACATTCGCAACGCTTACTCTGAGACAGTCCAGATCCAACGCAACTGGACACTAGATGAATTGAATGACATTGTGAAAGACCTCCCAAGCCCATCCGAAGATGTAGAACGTTTTTGCACATCCATATTGGATTTAATAGGAATGTATCAGCCATCTGCACAGGAACTCGAGTCAGTGTTCCGCAAGGTTTTCAAGTTGAAATGGCGACACCTGAAAGGAGATTATGATGCAAATGGACTAAGGAACAACATTGTCACAGAACAGTTGCAGAATCCAGGCGGGCTCTTTTCTAGAATAAGGGCGGCTTACCCTGTCCGGACAGATTGGAACAAAATAAATTCCATTAAGCAGGACCACAAGGAAAGCTGTGATGACTACAGATCAAGAATGGAGCAGTGTTTCAACAGACATTCCGGTCTAGCACATGACAATGCAGCATATAACAGCCTGTTAAAGATGTCCTTAATTCATGGATTGTTGCCAACCATTTACAACCGTGTCATGCTGTCATGCATAGGCTGGGAGTCCCAGAATCTGGAGCCAGTATGGGCACATGCAAAACACGCAGAACGGTGTGAAACGACACAGGAAGACACTCGAAAGAAGCAGCTGGAAACAGCACAATTGATGTATTATGAGCAACAGGCTATGACAACACCACAGATGCCCTACAAGGAGCTGATTCCAGAAAAGCAGGTACCAGCTCAAAAGATCCAGCAGCAACAACGTTCAAATCATCGAAGGCATGATGGATGGCGATTTCACCAAAGGCAGAAGCAAGACTTGGAGAGAAGACGGTGGAAACTTTGCTACAGCTGTGGTAGTGGGGACCATATCCGCCACAACTGCCCACACAAGCAATCAAGGAAGAAATCTATTGGAGGTAAACTCCAACAGTTTTGCTGTTTTCCCTTTTAAAGTAGCAACAAAACCGGACCAGAACATTTTCCCTAGGATTTGCCAAGACATAAGACATAAGATATACAGTATAGCCCTTTCATTTCACACAAGTTGGATTTTTACAGATTTTTACAGTTTCCTGTGATTTTAGTGACTTTAATCAAGATATCCAATGATGCTAACAGAACAACTCAACGACAACAAAGGCCATGCTTTGGCCTGCACACCAGAGACTGGACATGCCTGAAATGGCCTATATAGACAACTTGAGTGGTCTAAGGAGGGAATCCACTGAAAATAAGGGGGGGAAAAGGAGAAAGAAAATTGTTTATGGTACAAAGACCATCACATGGAGATCCTTTGGTTTATTTTGTTTTGTCTCATTTTTTTTTTTTTCTCAAAGATTCATGCAACTTGATATTTTGTAATAACTAGCTGTTGAGTTACCATTGACCGTGCAGTATTGAGAGCTTCATGTATTTATTTCCCTGGGCCATGTGTCACATTACAATTGGGAGGCAATAGCTAAAAAAAGGGGGGCGCACAACTAGTTATTAAGTAGGAAAGTAAAGACTTTGAAAGAAATGGCATTTGTTTTCTTTCATAAAACGACAGCAAATACTGGCACCTGGAGGGGGAAGTCAAATCAACAGGCACAACATGGTATTTTGACCAGGCTCCATTTCAAAGGACAGTACTGGCACCTGGAGGGGGATGTCACCTGTGGCTAAGTCAAATCAACAGGCACCCATGGTATTTTGACCAGGCTGCATTTCAAAGGACAGGTTTTACACTTGTAGGGTAGGGCTATAGATATTCAGAGTGGAGCAATTAGAATAACTCTCACTCACAGACACTTGTGTATGTGAGTGAGAGTGGGGGGAACATAGTATTACATTTAAATTAAAATAAGGGAAGATAAATTATGCATTACATGAGTAGATTTTCTGGACAGTGTTCAATGAGCAAACTGCAGATGTTCATTGAATATGTCTAGAACCTCTCATGTGAATATACTGTATATAAACATGTAAGTGCGTTTTTGTAAGTCTTAAGGAAGTGGAACTTTAGTTAGCATTTTTGATTTTTTTTTTTTAAATGACTTACAATTTGGAATATTGATGTGTTAAGTGATCACTTTTTAAGGAGTTTACTTTTGTTATGATTGAGCATTTACATGTATCCTATGAGTGGAGTTTGATTTGATCTCTTGGGGTTGTAGCAATATATTCCACATTTTAAAATAACAATGAAACATTGATGACTGATGAAAGTCATGTTTTAATTTCTCTGATAAATATGAACCTTGGTTGAAAGGAACCAAAGTTGCCTTTCAAGTTACGTTGCCTACAATATGTACGGTTAAGACATACTTTTAGTTTTTATGAACATATGGTTTGATTTTTGTTTCTATTTTTTGTCAAATGATTTTTGTTATGCGAGTATATTGCCATTGTCCATTTAGAAATGGGAACAGATCAGGTAATTTGGAGTTGGGGAACAAGGAAAATGCATAGACATAGGAGGCTGCCTTTAAAAATATTTACCTATAGAGGTATAAGGAATTGTGGACTTTTGCAGCCTGGCTTAAAATATTACACCTTATAGGCGGTGTAGGAATTGTGGAACTTTAAGCCGTCTATTGCAGTTTAATTCTGGGGGAAATGAGATTTAAAATCTGTATGTATTTTTGTGATTAGATAAGGAATATACAGTACCAATACAAGAATAACTCTGCAGGAATGCCTGTTCTATGTTACATGTTCTAGTTGGTCAATTGCTAATATTCTGTGTTTTCACGTGGATGATAAAATGTAAGAGAGTCCCATTAACAGTGTATTACTTAACTGCAGAGTGTATTACTTAGGTTTTTGGAAAAGACAGTGTATTACTTAACTGCAGAGTGTATTACTTAGGTTTTTGGAAAAGACAGTGTATTACTTAACTGCAGAGTGTATTACTTAGGTTTTTGGAAAAGACAGTGTATTACTTAACTGCAGAGTGTATTACTTAGGTTTTTGGAAAAGACAGTGTATTAACTGCAGAGTGTATTACTTAGGTCTTTGGAAAAGACAGTGTATTACTTAGGTTTTTGGAAAAGACAGTGTATTACTTAACTGCAGAGTGTATTACTTAGGTCTTTGGAAAAGACAGTGTATTACTTAACTGCAGAGTGTATTACTTAGGTTTTTGGAAAAGACAGTGTATTACTTAACAGGATTTTTTTTTATTTTTCACATGGGCGATAAAACCGGGTGATTTTTGTTTTCCAGGTGAATCTTGTCATTAGATTAAGAATTTATTGATCTGCATTGATTTCAGGGTTTTAATATCAAATATGTGGCCAGTATTTGATATTTTCCCCTTAGAAAATCAATGTTCATTTATTTTCTTTTGTCCACATTTTCATTCTCTTGAACTCTGCATCACATTATTGTACTGTGGGAAGACACTGTATATGCAAATGATTTTATTTCATATTTCTGTAATGTCGACAACATTGTCGAAATATATTTCTGTATCGACAAAATTGTTGAAAGGAGGGAATGTTATGGGAAATATGAAATGTTAATCTATATAGTGTAGTGTTCCATGATATTTTGCCTGGTTGTGTCTTTAAGCCGCAACTCCTTGGTTTGAAAGCATGTCCCAAGCCATTCAACCCTTTGATCAAGCTGTATGTAAAAGATAGGTCACACCTACTGTTTGTGAAGAGACCCTGCTGAGGGCAGCGACAGACGAGAGAGTGTATTGCATCATACCTTTATGATTGTTATGTTAATCTGTGGGACAGCTTCTGGGGTATAAGAAGGGACTTGGGGAGAACCTCAGGAGGTTGGTGGGAAGGAGAACATGACATGAAGA